>SJYX01019322.1:41968-57614 GCA_006410675.1 Oreotragus oreotragus | reverse complement strand
GAATTGATACTTTTGAACCATGGTGTTGGAGAAGACTCTTGCATGTCCCTTGGACTGCAAGGAGATCCAACCAGTCAATCCTAAAGGAAATCAGTACTGAATGTTCCTTGGAAGGACTGATGCTGAAGCTGAAACTCCAATACTTTGACCACCTGATGCGAACAGCTGACTCATTTGAAAAGACCCTGATGCTGGGAAAGACTGAAGGCAGGAGAAGGGGATGACAGAGGATGAGATGCTTGGATGGCATCACTGACTCAGTGGACATGAGTTTGAGTAAGCTCCAGGAGTTGGTGACGGACAGGGAAGCCTGGCGTGCTGCAGTCCATGAGGTCGCAAAGAGCTGGACAGGACTGAGTGACGGGATTGAACTGAACTGACCCCTTAAGGAGGAACCAGGAGCCTGCCCCAAGGCTGCACTGTTGTTTCTTGACTGCTTCTCCCTTGTCTCTGCATCCCCTCCCATCCTCGATTCGCAACTGTTTGAACTTGCCTGTTGGAACTTGGGGAAGGAAGTTCCTGGAGGCTGAATGAAGCTTATTTTCTCCAAACAAGAAAATAGCAGGGCTGGGCCAGGGGCAGTGGGGAGAGAAGGGGGACACAGAAAGATTTGTGCCCAGGAGCCTAACAGGGTCCTGCTTGGCTTTAGAACTGTTCCTTGTTCGTTGGCATTTGCTGTGAAATTTTCACAGTTTTAACTTATAGCTGGACACATAACACGAACAACGTACCTCTAAACAACTTCTTTGTATTTGTTTTCTTCCTTGAGGGGAGCAGATTTGACCTTTAAAGCTTTCAGACTGGGAGGAAGATAAGTTCTTAAGTTATCCTGCAGACAGATATAAAGGCTTTTTGAACAGCTAATGCTGGGGAGATAATACCGCAGCTAGGAGCCCTGAGCGGAGGCTGTAGCATGGTGGGTTGCGTTGTTCAATTTGGAGATCAAGAAGGCTGCTTGTTCACAAAGTTCACGTTCCCCGGGCTGTAAATGTCTTCCATTTTTCCACTCCCTGTACAAACTGGATTAGGGATTTTGTGCCTTTCAACTCCCCCCTTTTTTTTTCCTTGGAGAGAGTTCCTCCTATCAGGAAAAAAGAGAACAGGCATTGAAACAGGTTCTGCTGTCTGTCTCTTTAACAATATCAGCAGAGCAAGATTTCATCCTGTGTGTAATAGCCTGCTGTCCATGGTGAGTACTCCCTCAGTTAGAACGTGGCCCTGTGTTGGTGTTTGGTGGAAATTGCTGGGAGGAGCTTGGCAGACTGTGTGTCTAGGCAGCTCTGAAGAATCTGAGCCTTTGGGAGCCCTTATCTTTGTCTGAGTCAAGATGGTGAAAAAGGGAGGCAGCTGAGTGGTGACTGTAGACCCAACAGAGGTGGCTGTGATGCTGCATTTTTTACCCATCCATCTCCCCTCCAGTTCTTGGGACCTGACCTGTGGAGGCTGGAGATGGGGTTGTTGTTGTTCATTTGCTAAGTCGTGCCCACCTCTGTGACCCCGTGGTTTGCAGCACGCCAGGCCCCTCTGTCTATGGGATTATCCAGTCAAGAGGACTAGAGTGAGTTGCCAGTACTCCAGGGGATCTTCCTGACTCAAGGCTCGAGTCTGTGTCTCCTGCATTGGCAGGAGATGTGGTTATTGATCGTGTTTCTGACTGAATGTCCTACAATTCAATTCAGTCCCGATTAACTCCCCAGAGTCAGTGAACACCCTCAGGTTAAGGGCTTAGTTCCAACCAGACCCTCCTTCATTCAGACACCAGCTGCAAGGTGAGAGAGGCTCCCCAGGCTACCTGCACTTTTCTCCAACTGACTACAAATTTGGGGGTTCCCATGATGTTTGCTTGGGTTTCATAACTTGCTAGAACTGATGCCTAAAGCATGGCCTCTGTAAACCGGTGCCAAATTGAATCTCAGAGACAGAGTTTTGAGTGAAGTAGAAAATAATAGCTTTATTGCTTTGCCGGGCAAAGGGAAGACACAAGGGTGCTCCTGCCCTGGAAAACTGTGTGTCCCAACCTGGGAGGACTTGATGAGGCCTTTTATAGGAATGGCTCCAGGGTGGGTTTGCTGACAAGATTAGGCTGTGTGCAGGGTGTCAGGCGGTCAGTATCTTANAAGACACAAGGGAGCTCCTGCCCTGGAAAACTGTGTATCCCAACCTGGGAGGACTTGATGAGGCCTTTTATAGGAATGGCTCCAGGGTGGGTTTGCTGACAAGATTAGGCTGTGTGCAGGGTGTCAGGCGGTCAGTATCTTATTCTTGGCTAGCTTCTCTGGTCCCTTTAATCTAGCCTCAGGTAGTTTCATGACAACTCCTCCCTTGATCAGTAACCATGTCCTTTGGAACTCAGGGAAAGTCATGGAGGCTGGAGCAGGGGACAAAAAGGTCTTCTTTCCCGGTAGCCCCACAGGGTCCCGCTCGGTTTCAGAGTGAATCACAGAACTCATCCAGAAAACTGTCCTTATCAATCCAATGATGGCCTTATTATAAAGGTCACGACTCGAGAACAGACAAATGGAAGAGAGGCACAGGATAAAGTCTAGGTGGATGCAGAGCTGGGATGAACTTTCTTTGTGGAATCTGGGCAGATGATCTCAGCTATTGATGGGTTCCTCCATGGGCAGTTCCACTGAGCGTAGAGGTCTGGGATTTTATATATATATATATAATTTTAATTTTTTTTTGCCACACCGTGCAGCATGTGGGATCTTTGTTCCCCAACCAGGGATCGAATCTGTGCCCCCTGCAGTTTAAGCATGGAGTCTTAATCTTGACCACTGAACTGGCAGGGAAGTCCCAAGGTCCAGGGTGATTATATGGAATCCATTACGTAGGTTTGGCTGATCACTCATTGGTCTCCTTATCTCCCAGAGATTGGGGTGTGAGCTGAAAGGTTAGTCCTGCTTGCTGTGCCTGGTTTGGGCAGCTCCTCCACTGATGTTTTCTAAGGATCCACCCACGAACCGCCTCATGAGCACAAGCTTGTGAATCGTTGCTGTTATTCAGTCACTCAGCCTTGTCTGACTTTGCGACCGCATGGCCTGCTGCACGCTGTCCTTCGCTATCTCAGTACGCCAGGCTTGCCTGTCCTTCACTGTCTCCCAGAGTTTGCTCAAAGTCCTGTCCATTGAGTCAGTGATGCCACCCAACTGTCTCATCCTCTGCTACCTCCTTCTCCTCCTGCCCTCAATCTCTCCCAGCATCAGGCTCTTTTCCAATGAGTCAGCCCTTCACTCAGGTGGCCAAAGTATTGGCACTTCAGCTTCAGCATCAGTCCTTCCAGTGAATATTCAGGACTGATTTCCTTTAGGATAGACTGGTTTGATCTCCTTGCAGTCCAAGGGACTCTGAAGAGTCTTCTCCAGCACCACAGTTCGAAAGCATCGATTCTTTGGTGCTCAGCCTTCTTTATGGTCCAGCTCTCACACCCATACATGACCACTGGAAAACCATAATCTTGACTGTACAGACCTTGTTGGCTAAGTGATATCTGTGCTTGTGAATAACGAAGCCTGTTATCACGAGGCAACTTCCAAGGGTTTTTGAAGCTCCTGACAAGGACTCAGACCGAGGTCAGGTAGAGTCTTTATTATATCAGATATGGATTTAAATATGGGTACGACATACACGGGTATAGATATAGATGTGTGTGTATACATTCGTCTTGTGCTGCAAACCCATTGGTGGAACAATTCATCATTAAACCCTTTCTTCCATAAATTTCCCCTGGGAAATGTAGCGCTCAAGAAGCATAGCAAGGTAATTGCTCCTAATTCAGAGGAAAAAGGATTTTTGTGCCTACTTTGAAAAAGAAGTACGTTTTCTTGTTTACTATATTTAATTTGGTGCGTAATATGAAGCTGAAAAAGACAGGCCATCCCATGCCTTGGTGCTGACTTTCAGCAGGTGTTTGCTTGCTGTGGTTTGTATAAAGGAGTTGATGGACACATATCTTTAGGCACCAGAAGGCGTTTTATTCTGAGGATTGACTGGGCATAGGACAAAGTATAATGGGGTGCATGGTGCTGGAGAGTCTTGTCCTGCCTAAGACATTTACATCCCCAAATAAATAAGAAACAAACAAAAGAGAAGCACTGTGATGCTGAGAATAGTTCTAAGGGCTGGGTAGAGTGAGGAATGGTTTGCATCCCACAGAGAGGTGAAGCAGGGTCCAGGTCCCTGGAAGTTTGGATCTTCAATGTCAAGCGGCTGTCGCTCTGTCGCTGGGGGCTCCTGCCTTGCTCCTTGATTTGTCTCTGCCAGACAGGCATCTTTGAACTCACTTCTTCTGCTGGAGGACAGAGTGCTGGGGGCAGCATGGGTTGGCATGGGAGGGGCAGTCTGTTACATCCTGAGCTGCCTGAGAAATGAGTTTCCAGAATATCAGCTTGTTGTAGCCTTAAAAGGCCAGTCCTGCAGTCTTGGGGTTCTGAAACATCTGGCCAGATTTTGCTGGAATCAGCTGTGCATACAGCTGGCACCTGCAGGGCATAGTGGTAGGATGGGGTGGATCAGCCCAGATACTTTCGCTACATGAAATCCTGCATGGATGGAGTTTGCCAGGACCTCAGAAACTGATTCAAACAGCATTTTCTCATGCAGACATCTTCCAGGAGTCCCTCCTGGAGGTTATCAGATGGCTTTTCATTGTGTATATAGTATATGCCCACTGAAATCCAAAGAAGTAGTTATTTACTAGACGTGAACATGGACTGAACAAATTCTAAATCTGTTTATTGAGGTGTATTTGCATACAATCAAACACACCCATTTCAAGTGTATAGTTAGTGATCTTTTGACACATATATGCACCATGTCAGCATTGTCACAATCAAGACGTAGATGATTTCTCTCATCCCAAGAAGTACCTTCTACCCCCTTGATGTCAACCCTACCGCATCCCAGACCTCACGCTGCCAACTGTTTATTGCCATAGGTTTGGTTTTGTCTGGAACATAAGGTTTTAACCCCAGGCGTGTTGAATGGAGCCACAGAAATGTGATAGGAAAGCTCAACTCATCCCCTAACAATGGCCTCTGGATTGTTGGTGGACGCTATCTGAAACAGCAAGACAACCCTTGTCCCAAAACACAGTAAGGGAAGTGTCACTCAGGAATCGGGATCTGGAGCCAGACTGCCCAGGTTCAGATCCAGGCTCCTCAACCCACTAGCCATCTGACCACAGGCAAGGGTGTTCCTCCATTCCTTTGACTGCAAAATGCAAAATTAGAAAATACCTCCTTTGTGAGATTGTTGAGAATTGAGTGAAATGATACCATAAAGAGCTTAGAGTGGGCTCGGAAAGTTACAGTCACTCAGTTGTGTACAACTCTTTGTGACTTCATGGACTGTAGCCCATCAGGCTCCTCTGTCCATGAAATTCTCCAGGCAAGAATACTGAGGTGGATTGCCATGCTCTACCTCCAGGGGATCTTCCTGACCCAGGGATCGAACCCCAGTCTCCTGCATTGCAGGCAAATTCTTTATTGTCTGAGCCACCGTGGAAGCCCACCAGGGAGTGGGCTCAGAGGAAGCCCCAGTAATCCCATCAGACGTAATGTCAGTGCAGCCTGTGTATCAACCTGATGGCTTGTTCTCCTGACAATTCATTCTTCACATGGCAGCCAGGATGCTTAAAAGGAAATGCAAAAGAAATCATTACACATACAGTAAGCCCCAATTCCTACTCTTCACTGCAGATGTGGTCGTTCTCTTTTCTTGGACTCAACGCCTGGCATCCCATCTCCTTCTCTATGCTCTAGCTACACTGGACACATTTTTCTGTTTGTGTAAGCCCAACTTCAGATTCATTTCATTCCCATGGGGTTTGCGCCTGCTGTTTCCTCTACCTGGAAATCTTTTTCCAGGCTTCGCCCCTTTGCATTCAGTGCCAGCCTGATTGTCATGCAGTGAGGGGGTCTTCCCTGCCCAGTTTGTGCAAGTAGCTCCCCAGGGCCACACACTTTTCTGTTTCATGGCACGCATCTACACCTGGAATCATCTTGTCTATTTCTTTGTGTGTCTGCTTACTTTCTGGATTTCTCTCTCCTCCCACTGGGAAACAGGTTCTGTCATTGGAGACTCTGTTAGGAACAGAAGTTCATTGACAGAGGGTTCTATAAGGAACTCACATGGAGTCTGGATACACCTCACCTCTTCTGGACTGTCTTTCCCTAATCCTTAGTCTAATTGGTTGTGGCTAATGTAGCAGGATTGTTCTGGCTCCAAACATTTGGACCTACCCATTTACCTCAGAAGGACATAGCTGATCAAGTATACTGTCTAGTCTACTATGCTAGGGGCAGCCCAGGGAACACTGAGTGTGTAGAGTCAGGGGTTTTTGAACAGCTAGTGAGAGAAATCCAACCCAAACTAACTTAAAAGCACAGGTGGTGAGAAGATATATTGGGTTATATATGCTGCTGCTGCTGAGTTGCTTCAGTCGTGTCTGACTCTGCGATGCCATAGATGGCAGCCCACCAGGCTCCGCGTCCCTGGGATTCTGCAGGCAAGAACACTGGAGTGGGTTGCCATTTCCTTCTCCAATGCATGAAAGTGAAAAGTGAAAGTGAACTCTCTCAGTCGTGTCCGATGATATTGATACCATAAAGAGCTTAGAGTGAGTCGTGTCTGGATGATATTGGCTTAAGCAACTAAAAATTCCAGAGTGGCCTTCAGGTATAGCTTGATCCAGGAGCTCAAATGACATCATCAGCACTCAGTCCCTCCCCAGGTCTTGTTTTTGTTCTCAGGATTGACTTTTCCTCAGGCAGTCTGCTCACATGGTGTTCTCCAGTAGGTCCTGAATTATATCCCCCCAAGCCTCATGTTCAGCAGGAGAAACACTTCTTTTCCCCTGCTTACAACAGAAAGTTCCTCCTCCTGTTGGCTTGCCTGTGGGCATGTGCTCAGGCCTTGTGTTGCTTATCAATTGCTCAGTAACATACAGCCTCTGGATGATAACAATGACAGAAAGGAACAAACAACCTCCAGATGGTGACAGGAAGGTAAAGCAAGATGAGCATTTATCATTTCAGGTAGGACAGAAATTCAGGCAGGGTCCTGTGGCGGTGGCTTGTCTTTGCTTTACGATGTCTGGGTCCTCAGCTGGGAGACTTGAAGCCTGAAGTCTGCAATCGTTTGAAGACTTGGCTGAGCTGGAAAATCATTTATCTCTCCTGGCAAGGTGGCATTGATTCCTTCCCAACTGGGCCAGTTGTCAAGGGTGTTAGTCTTCTTCCAAGGTGGCACTGGTTGCCCCAGAGAGGGCAGGCTGGGAGCAGCGATGTCCCTTGTGACCTCTGGAGTTACCATGTGCTACTCTTTGGAAGGTAATAGCAGTTCCAGCCTCCCTGGGGCTGCCAGTAGTATAGTCAGGCTGTGACTTTAAGAGGATGAGTGGTAGAATTTATAGGCATACTTCCAAACCACCACAGCCCTGAATTAAACACTGCTGCTGGACTCTGGTGATTGATGCTGCAGCAGTGCATGGAAGTGCTGCAACCAGCAAAGGACGAAAGGAAAAATTCTGTTATCCCCCCTCCCGGAAAAAAAAAAACCCCAAACCATGATGTCACCGTGCTGGGTATTTTATTCCACCACAGCCCTGAATTAAACACTGCTGCTGGACTCTGGTGATTGATGCTGCAGCAGTGCATGGGAGTGCTGCAACCAGCAAAGGACGAAAGGAAAAATTCTGTTATCCCCCCTCCCGGAAAAAAAAAAACCCCAAACCATGATGTCACCGTGCTGGGTATTTTATATACTAAAATATGCTAGGGCTACAGACTTTCTTCTCTGGGGAAAGGCACTGATTTTCCACCAACCCCCCTATATATATATGTTTTACATTTGTTTATTTGTCTTTTACTTTAATTTGTTCATTTATTTTTGACTGTGCTGGGTTTTCATTGCTGCGTAGGATTTTCTCTAGTTGCAGTGAGCGGGAGGCTGCTCTCCAGCTGCGGTGCAGGGGCTTCTCGTTGCAGAACTCGAGCTCTGGGTGTCTACAGGCTTCAGCAGTTGCAGCACATGGACTACAGTAGTTAGGGCTCTCGGGCTCTAGAGCACAGGGTCAGTAGTTGTGGCGCACCGGCTTTAACCGTTCCTCAGCATGTGGGATCTTCCTGGATCAGAGATCGAACCCACGTCTCTTGCCTTGGCCGGCGATCTCTTTAGCACTGATCCACCAGCGCAGCCCTGCTTATTTATTTGTGTTCACTATTAGTCTAGTTGATTTGCAGTGTTCTGTTAGTGTCGGGTGTACAGCAAGGAAGTCAGTTTGTGTGTGTGTGTGTGTGTGTATATACTTTTTCAGATTCTTTTTCCTTATAGGTTATTGTAAGGTCCTAGACATAGTTCCCTGTGCTCTGGCTTTCTAATAACTGTTAGGACACATGTGTTATCCTGAAGCAGGACTTAGCCAGACTCATAGATGTTTCGCTTGGGTGCGAATGTATAAGGGCTGCTGTAGCAAACTTGATATACACAAAAAAACAAAGATAAAACTCCATCCTTGTGAAGCGGGAGCGTTAGGCTCTGTAAATTAAGGCTCTTCATTTTACAAAGGAGCTGACCAGCACGTCACTTAAAATAGCAGACTCCCCATTTTAATGTGAAATGTCAGGCACTGTGCACCTCGGTCTTTGCAAGGGTAACCCCGTAGGAAGGAAGGGGAGCACCTGGGAGTTTCTTGGGAAGGATGCAGTTTTGCCTCTGGGCATCTGCTGATTTCTGTGACTGTGGGCTGGTCCCTTAGCAGTGGTACAGGATCCATCCTTTTCTGTTTTGGAAGGATTCCCAATGTTCCCCACCAGCATTCCCATAGAGGAAGCATCTCCTTTTTTATTGGGGCATAGTTACTTTGCAATATTTTGTTAGTTTCTGCTGTACAGCCAAAGAAGTTGGCTATATCTGTACATATATCTGGGAGCTTCCCTGGTGGCTCAGATGGTAGAGCATCTGCCTGCAATGCGGGAGACCCGGGTTCGATTCTTGGGTCGGGAAGATCCCCTGGAGAAGGAAATGGCAATCCACTCCAGCAGTCTTGCCTGGAAAATCCCATGGGGTCCATGGGGTTGCAAAGAGTTGGACCGTTTCCCAGGTGGTGCTAGTGGTAAAAAACTCACCTGCCAAGGCAGGAGACATAAGAGACATGGGTTCAGTGCCTGGGTTGGGGAGATGCCCTGGAGGAAGGCATGACAACCCACTCCAGTATTCTTGCCTGGAGAATCCCATGGATAGATCCCTGGTGGGCTAAAGTCCAGAGGGTCATAAAGAGTTGGACGTGACTGGAGTGAAAGCACGGGTGCAGGCATACATATATGCCCTCCCTCTTGGATCTTCCTCCCACTATCCCCCATTCCACCCCTCTAGTCATCACAGAGCACCGAGCTGAGCTCCCTGCTATACAGCAGCTTCCCCCTAGCTATCTAGAACCATCTCCTTTAAACCCAGCTTCTAAGACAGACACAAAGTCTGTAATTAAGACTCTTGCCCAATCTAAAAATTATAGCGACTTTCATGTGGCACAGCTCGTATTTGTCTGACAACCACCCTGTTGCCCGCTCCAAGTCAGTTCCTTTTCTTTTTTAAAAATTTGTTTTAAATTGGAGGATAATTGTTTTACCAGGTAGTATTGGTTTCTGCCACACAACAATGTGAATCAGCCATAAGCATATATATATATATATATATATATCCCCTCCCTCTTGAACTTCCCTCCCACCTCCCCATGCCACCCCTCTGGATTGTCCCAGAGCACTGGGTTGAGCTCCCTGTGTTATACGGCAGCTTTCCATCAGCTACTTATTTTACGTTTGGCAATGTATGTGTTTCAATGCTCCTCTCAATTCGTCCCACCTTCTCCTTCCCCCACTGTAACCACAAGTCTCTTCTCTACATCTGTGTCTCTATTCTTGCTCGACAGATAGATTCAGCCATAAGAAAGAATGAATGTGAGTCAGTTGAACTGAAGTGGATGAACCTAGAGCCTGTTTTACAGAGTGAAGTAAGTCAGAAAGAGAAAAACAAATATCGTACATTAACGCATATATATGGAATCCAGAAAGACGGTGCTAATGAACCAAATTCCTTTTCCATGCCTCGGTTCCTGGAGTGTGCTGATGAGTGTCCTCTGATCCGCATTTCAGTCGGCCCTGGAATTCCTCCATTGCTGGTCTGCGTCCACCAGTATCCTGTCTTTTCACTGAGATGCAGGCGTGTGGTCAGGTGCTTTAGTATTATAGCTTGGCTGCTGTGGCTTTTTTTTTTTTTAAACTAAGCTCATCTTGCTTCATCTTCAAACAGCAAGCATTTAGCCTAGGCGGTGTCAACTTTCAATGGTGCTTTTATTTTATTATCATGGAATGGTTCTAGGCAGCGCATAGGTAAATGTCTTAGCTAAGTGCTTTTGAATCCCAGACCCATTCTTGGATTCTATTTGTGTCCCCTCTTGATGGAATTCAAATAAACAGTTCTCTGGCGTGAAAGGCCCTCTATTAGATTTATTTCTAAATTCTCTTAAGGATGTCAGCAGGTAGCGCCCCGGAATGTGAGGAGAAGGCACAAATGATCAACTTCAGTAGCTGTGGTGAATTAGTCTGAATCTATTGGAAATGAAAAGTTCAGTCAGCACAGAAGGAATAGATTGAACTAGTGGCTTGGAGTAAATGGAAGGGACAGGTGTATTTTGTGCTTTATCAGTGGAGAGATGCACGTGCATGGAGCGTATCATAAACCTGCAGCACCGGGACTTCCCTGGCATCCCGTGCGTGCTTGCGTGCTAAGTCGCTTCAGTCGTGTCTGACTCTTTGTGACCCTACGGACTGTAGCCTGCCAGGCTGCCTTCATGGGATTCTCCAGGCGAGAATACTGGAGTGGGTTGCCATTTCCTTCTGCAGTGGTTGATACTCCCTACTTCCACTGCAGGAGCGTGCAGGTTCAGTTCCTGGTCTGGGAACGAGGATCTCACCTGTCCCTGGTTGGTTATTGAACTTGAAATTCCTGCCTGATTTAGGGGCCTGAAATGTAGGGGTGAGAGCGTCTGCTTTTTTGTGGCTTTCCAAGTCAGTCTTTTATTTACTTATCTAAAAGCTATATATATATATTTTTTTCTATTTTTATTTATTTGGCTATACCAGGTCTTAGTTGAAGTACACAGAATCTTTAGTTGCCACTTGTGAACTCTTAGTTGCGGCATGTGGGATCCAGTTCCCTGACCAGGGGTCACACCTTCACGCCCTACATTGGAAGTGCAGAGTCTTAACCACTGGACCACCAGGGAAGTCCCTTATTTTATTTATTTACTTGTTTATTTTTACTATCCTTGCTTCCCTGGAATAAATCCCACTTGATCATGGTCTATGATTCTTTTAAGTTGTTAATTTCACTTCGCTAATATTTTGCTGAGGATTTTTGTATCTGTGTTCATCAGGGATGTTCGCCTGTCATTTTCTCTTTTGTGGTGGCCTTGCTGGTTTTTTTATGAGGGGAGGACTGACCTTCTCAAACGGTTTGAAAGTGTTTCCTCCTCTTCTATGTTCTGGGAAAGGTCTGGATCCAAGTCAGTCTTATCAAAGCAATTTTGCGAGGAGAGCATCTCTAGCGTTATTCCATTGGAAGAGTCAAAGGTTGGTTAGAGTAGAACATTGTAAAAAGTGTGATTTTTCAAAACATTGTGTTCAGTCACTCAGTCATGTCCAACTCTGCGACCCCATGGACTGCAGCACACCAGGCTTCCCTGCCCTTCACATGTCCAGTGAGCTGATGATACCATCCAACTATTTCATCCTCTGTCATTCCCTTCTCCTTCTGCCCTCAATCTCTGCCTGCATCAAGGTCTTTTCCAATGAGTTGGCTCTTAGCATCAGATGGCCAAAGTATTGGACTTTCAGCTTTAGCATCCGTCCTTCCAGCTTTAGCATCCGTCCTTCCAGTGAATATTCAGGGTTGATTTCCTTTAGGGTCCACTGGTTTGATGTCCTTGCTGTCCAAGGGATTCTCAAGAGTCTTCTCCAGCACCACAGTTCAAAAGTGTAACATTTTCAAAAGTTCAAAACATAGTGAACAAAATAAGCCAAATTTGGAGTCGGTGACATGGTAGAGCTAAAGAAAAGGGGATTGTGAGAAACTGATACACACACACACACACACACACACACACACACACATATTCAGTGGAGAAAGTAAAAGGATGCTGGAATAGAATTATACAGTTTGATGCCCCTTTTCCATGTGGCAGAAACAATTTGCATCTTTCCTGGACAAAAGTCGTTTTCAGCTTGTCAGTCTTCTGCAACTTAACGTCTCTATTTACAGAGTCTGGGCCCTGATCAATAGTAAACGGCGAGTGCAGTGGAGTCCTCTATCCCAGGAGGGTCCTGTGACATTTTCATGTGGCTGTTGAATGTCTTCACCTGATCTTGAAAGGGCACACAGTGAGCTTGTTGCCTTACTTCCAAACTGTGCACAGTGTATCTTAGCAGACTGCATTCTTTAAAGGCAGATGGGGTGATGGAAAGATTGGAGGAAAGGAGGCAGAGTGACAGTGGTGGCCGGGGGTGTGGAGGCCCTGACTCATGGCCCAGGACCCATAACCAGGTGCAGGGCAGCTAGAACTTCCAAGCGCCCACAAGAAAATCTCAATCCAGGTCTTTATGGGAAAAGTCCCAATTTTAAAAATTTGGGCAACTAGTTCATTAACAAAAATGGATAACGTATGTGAGTGTCAGGGAGGGGGAGATTCTTTCCACCCCCACCTTTCTTGAGAGCTAGTGGCTGGACTAATAATAAAATGGGAACAAGACAAATGAGCGGGGTGGGGTGGGAGGGGGAAGAAACACATTTTAACTCATGTGCATGGAGGTCTCATAGAAATGGGACCTAAGAAGTGACCAAGGCAGGCAGGTTTTATACTTTTTAAACAAAGAAACAATACCTTTCTTGAAATTTTATTTATTTTTTTATTGGAGTATAGTTGCTTTGCAGTGTTGCGTTATTTTCTCCTGTACTGCAAAGTGGATCAGTTATGTCTTTACATATATCCCAAGAAACAATACATTTTGAGGTTGGCAGGAAAAAGAAACATAGGTGTGGGTGTTGCTAAGTGAGCAGAGAATCTAAACAGAGGTGGGGCCTGGGGTCATTTAGTGCAGAGCTAACACAGTTTTGTATGCAAGCTTCTTGACGTGAATCCCCCATCTCTGGTGACAGTGGTGTACTTCTACATGTAAATAAGGGTGGGGTACCTTTCTCATGGGACCTTTATGTTCTGCTTCAGGGAGACAGAGAGGAGGGTCAGAGTGTCCCTCTTGCGTTGGCTGTTTCTTTTTTAAAATTTTATTAAAATATAATTGATTTACAGTATTGTATTAATTTCTGCTGTACAGCAAATTGACTCAGTCATGCAATATATATTCTTGTTCACATTCTTCTCCATGATGGTTTCTCACAGGATATTGAATATAGTTCCCTGTGCTGTACAGTAGGACCTTGTTGTTTATCCATTTTATATACAAATAGTTGCATCTGACAACCCCAAACTCCCACTCCCTCCCTTCCCCATCCTCTTCGTTGGCAACCACATGTTTCTTAAATGATTTAAATTCAAAATAGTCAGTATGCTGTTGAGACACATTTTGAGGCAACCTGCCCTGGGCCCCAAGAGGATATGATGCCTCTGAAAAGTGATTGACTAGACCCTGCTCTGGCTCAGTCGGGAGAATGGTGGGAATCAGGGGCTGGGGAGTAGAATGGTCCATTCACATCCAACCCTGGGTTTTGCTTACTATGTGAAGATGCTCTGATGGGTGGTAATTGGGTACCTTGTCATTCCCTGGTGGGGCTGTTATCAACTCTGGCCTCTGTGCACCGATGCTGAATTGAATCTTGGAGACAAGAGTTTGGGTGAAGTAGAAGAGAATAGCTTGTACCTTGCCAGGCACAGCATGTCATATCGCAGAGGGCTAAGCCCTCAAAACTGTGCCCTGCCCTGGAGGTGGTCTGTTAGTTCAGTCAGTTCAGTCACTCAGTTGTGTCCAACTCTTTGCGACCCCATGGACTGCAGCACGCCAGCCTCCATGTCCATCATCCAACTCCTTAGCTTGCTCAGACTCATGTCCATCAAGGCAATGATGCCATCCAACAATCCCATCCTCTGTCATCTCCTTTTCTTCCCGCCTTCAATCTTTCCCAGCAACAGGGTCTTTTCCAGTGAGTCAGCTCTTCGCATCACATGGCCAAAATATTGGAGCTTCAGCTTCAGCATCAGTCCTTCCAGTGGATATTCAGGACTGATTTCCTTTAGGATTGACTGGTTTGATCTCCTTGCAGTCCAAGAGACTTGCAAGAGTCTTCTCAACACCACAATTCAAAATCATCAATTCTTTGGCACTCAGCTTTCCTTACAGTCCAACTCTCACATCCATACATGACCACTGGAAGAATCATAGCTTTGACTAGATGGACCTTTGCTGGCAAAATAATGTCTCTGCTTTCTAATATGGTGTCTAGGTTGGTCATAGCTTTTCTTCCAAGGAGCAAGTATCTTTTAATTTCATGGCTGCAGTCACCATCTGCAGTGATTTTGGACCCCAAGAAAATGAAGTCATCACTGTTTCCATTGTTTCTCCATCTATTTGTCATGAAGTGATGGGACCAGATGCCATGATTTTAGTTTTTTGAATGTTGAGTTTCAAGCCAGCTTTCTCACTCTCCTCTTTCACTTGCATCAGGAGGCTCTTCAGTTCCTCTTTACTTTTTGCCATAAGGGTGGTGTCATCTGCGTATCTGAAGTTATTGATGTATCTCCCAGCAATCTTGATTCCAGCTTGTGCTTCATGCAGCCCGGCATTTCACATGATAAATGCATAAAAGTTAAATAAACAGAGTTACAATACAGCCTTGATGCATTCCTTTCCCAATTTGGAACCAATCTGTTGTTCCATGTTTGGTTCTAACTGTTGCTTCTTGACCTGCATACAGATTTCTCAGGAGGCAGATAAGGTGGTCTGGTATTCCCATCTCTTGAAGAATTTTTCACAGTTTGTTGTGATCCACACAGTCAAAGGCTTTGGCATAGTCAATAAAGCAGAAATAGATGTTTTTCTGGAACTCTCTTGCTTTTTCTATGATCCAGCGGATGTTGGCAGTTTGATCTCTGGTTCCTCTACCTTTTCCAAATCCAGCTTGAACATCTAGAAGTTCACGGTTCACATACTGTTAAAGCCTGGCTTGGAGAATTTTGAGCATTACTTTGCTAGCATATGAGATGAGTGCAATTGTGTGGTAGTTTGAACATTCTTTGGCATGGCCTTTCTTTGGGATTGGCATGAAAACTGACCTTTTCCAGTCCTGTAGCCAACTGCTGAGTTTTCCAAATTTGCTGGCATATTGAGTGCAGCACTTTCACAGCATCATCTTCCAGGGTTTGAAATAGCTCAACTGGAATTCTGTCACCTCCACTAGCTTTGGTTGTAGTGCTGCTTCCTAAGGCCCACTTGACTTTGTATTCCAGGATGTCTGGCCCTAGGTGAGTGATCACACCATCGTGGTTATCTGGGTCATGAAGATCTTTTTTGTACAGTTCTTCTGTATATTCTTGCCACCTCTTCTTAATATCTTCTGCTTCTGTTAGGTCTATACC
>SJYX01019322.1:0-37220 GCA_006410675.1 Oreotragus oreotragus | reverse complement strand
TCAAGCTGGTTTTAGAAAAGGCAGAGGAACCAGAGGTCAAATTGCCAACATCCGCTGGATCATGGAAAAAGCAAGAGAGTTCCAGAAAAACATCTATTTCTGCTTTATTGACTATGCCAAAGCCTTTGACTGTGTGGATTACAATGAACTACAGAAAATTCTGAAAGAGTTGGGAATATCATGCCACCTGACCTGACTCTTGAAAAACCTGTATGCAGGTCAGGAAGCAACAGTTAGAGCTGGACATGGAACAACAGACTGGTTCCAAATAGGAAAAGGAGTACGTCAAGGCTGTATATTGTCACCCTATTTATTTAACTTATATGCATAGTACATCATGAGAAACCCTAGGCTGGAAGAAGCACAAGCTGGAATCAAGATGCCAGGAGAAATATCAATAACCTCAGATATGCAGATGACACCACCCTGATGGCAGAAAGTGAAGAGGAACTAAAAAGCCTGTTGATGAAAGTGAAAGAGGAGAGTGAAAAAAGTTGGCTTAAAGCTCAACATTCAGAAAACAAAGATCATGGAATCTAGTCCCATCACTTCATGGGAAATAGATGGGGAAACAGTGGAAACAGTGTCAGACTTTATTTTTGGGGGCTCCAAAATCAGTGCCGATGGTGACTGCAGCCATGAAATTAAAAGACGCTTACTCCCTGGAAGGAAAGTTATGACCAACCTAGATAGCATATTCAAAAGCAGAGACATTACTCTGCCAACAAAGGTCCGTCTAGTCAAGGCTATGGTTTTTCCAGTGGTCATGTATGCATGTGAGAGTTGGACTATCAAGAAAGCTGAGCGCTAAAGAATTGATGCTTTTGAACTGTGGTGTTGGAGAAGACTCTTGAGAGTCCCTTGGACTGCAAGGAGATCCAAGCAGTCCATTCTAAAGGAGATTGGTCCTGGGTGTTTGGAAGGAGTGATGCTAAAGCTGAAACTCCAGTACTTTGGCCACCTGATACAAAGATTTGACTCATTGGAAAAGACTGATGCTGGGAGGGATTGGGGGCAGGAGGAGAAGGGGACGACAGGGGATGAGATGGCTGGATGGCATCACTGACTCGATGGATGCGAGTCTGAGTGAACTCCGGGAGTTGGTGATGGACAGGGAGGCCTGGCGTGCTGCGATTCATGGGGTCGCAAAGAGTTGGACATGACTGAGCGACTGAACTGATATGGCTGTGCATAAGTTTCTTCTGTGTCTTCCAGACCTCCTTACTTCTATTCCACGGGCTGTTTATTTGAGTTAAAACATCACACTTGATCCTTCCATGGCAGCTCAGCAGTAAAGAATCCACCTGCCAATGCAGGAGACATGGGCTCGATCCCTGATATGGGAAGGTCCCACATGCTGTGGAGCAGCTGAGTCTGTGGGCCACAGCTCCTGAGCCGGTGCCGTAGAACCTGGGGAGCCACAGCTACTGAGCCCACGCCCCACAGCAACTGAGACCCAAGTGCGTGGGTTGGAAAGCCCATGCTCTGCAACAGGAGAGGCCGTCACATTGAGAAGCCAGTGCGCCATAGCTAGAGTAGCCCCCATTACCGCAGGCCTGTGCAGCAGCAAAGACCCAGCACAGCCGAAAATTCATAAATATATATGTGCATATTTTAAATCACACTCATTCTGAAGACTCAGAAGAAAACATCTGCCCCGGGAAATTCAGCAGGTTTATTACTGGTTCCCGTAAATGTTTGCCATCCTGAGTAGGATGTGGTAGATCCAGAAAGAGGAAGAGGATGCAAGAGGAGGCAGAGGGAAGAGGAAGAAGGAGGGAGGAAGAGAAGGGGCAAGAGAGGCTGAGAAATGGGTTCTTCCAGAAAGAACTCTTAAACCAGGGGTGGAGAAATAGCTGTTCAATAGAACACAGAAACAGGCATCAGAATTAGAAAGAGGAAAGAGAGGAGAGGAGAGAGTAGCCTAACATGTGAAGAAGAAGACACACAGATAGAATGATTTGGGGCCACGCTGGTCCTAACCCTACCTGTGAGAGGCCCAGCATGTGATAACCAAGCGGCCGCCAGTGACAGGACGCTCCAAGCGATTTTCAGAAAGAGACGAGTCTGTCACATAAATAAATGGTACACAAAGACAGAAATGCCAGTGCATCTGGAGTGATTTTAAAAACTGCACGGAAGATAACATGCGTAGTTGGATCCTAAAGGAGCTGAGGGCAGAGTAGGGGAATGGATGCGGAGGGCTGGCAGTGGGCATCTGCCCGCCTAGACAGAGGCTGATGGTCCTTTTGAAGGGGTTCAATCAAAGAACCCCAGAGCCTCTTCTGTTTCCAGATTCCCGATCAGTCCCACAGCAGGCTCTTCAAGAATGAGGCTCAGTCTACAGTGAACGGGGAGCAGTGTCCAGGCTTCTGACGCCAGGCCCACTGAATCTTGAAGAAGTCATTACTTTCTGTGAGATCGCTCCTCTTCAGGCTCCTGGTTGGGTGAGGAGTTGATCTTGGGGGCCTTTGTATGTGGTGCACCGCAGCTCTGTCCTTCCTGCCAGCTGACTCTGCCCCTTATCCCTGGTCTGTGTTTTCTGTGCTTCTCTTTGGAGGTTTAGGATACCATAGCGCCCTTGTCAGTGTCTAGGAAGCCCTTGTCTCTTATTTAAAAACAATGTTGACTTTCATTTTTAAACAGTGTTCACTTCCCTGGCAGTCCAGGCTCTGTGTTTTCACTGCAGGAGGCATGGATTTGATCCCTGATTGAGGAACTAAGATCTTCCATGCTGGTGAGGTACAGTCAAAAAGTAAAAAAGAAAAAAAGTGTTGATTTCCAAAGTTAGATGTACGCGAGAGTGGATTATGCAGAGCAGTTTTCGGTAACTTTTCTCTTGTAACTGCCAGTTCCAGCAAGCATGATAGAGGTGAGATACAGGACAAAGAAATATTGTGGAGTCATTTTTCAATGGGCATTTGTTAAACTGTGATGGGATTGGGATCTCAGATCTTTCTACCCAGTTTGGAAAAAATATCTGTCCATCTGTTTTCCATCATGGTAAAAGGAGGCTTTGTGGCAGTGATGTGGACTTAAGGGTGGCATTTTAGATGTGATTATTTAATTATTGCACAATTTCTTTTAATTTGTAATGACCAGACTCAGCCTCTTGATTGTTTTAGGGAAGTTTGGAGAGTACTGAAAGGCAGAAAGATTAGTCTCTCCAGGAATCTTTTCATCTTTCCATCATCTGCTGTAATAGACACACTGAAAAGTTCATAAAACATCAATGACGGTGTCGTGAATTGTGATAAAGCACTGCTTTGTGTAACCACCTTACAGGACAACATAGGAAATCTTGTAATCCCAGTGTGCTGCTTCTTGAACACAGCTTTTCCTGTCCATCTCCAGGAGGATGCCACTACTCGGAAACCCAGGGGAGTCACTTTTGCCTGTGTGGACCCCAAGCAATCAGCTTTAGCTTCTCCTTTTATAGCCTTTGGAAAGAACTGGTTGTGTATTTCTACTGAGAAAAATAGATACACTCAGAAAATAAGGTAAAACTTACAAATTCTTATCCCAAAAGGTTTTAGAGATAACAGGTGTTCACACTTAGGTGTGAAAATCCTCCAGCTTTGTTTCAGCAAAACCAAATTTTCATGTCAGGCAGTGTGTTAAACACAAGTTCATTTGGCCACTTTCGACTTTCACACAGATCAGGGTGAGACATCTGTGGGTCTGCAGTCAACGGTCATTGACTGTCTGACACCTGTTTTTTGGAGGCCCTTGAACTAAAGGCAGTTTTCACATTTGAAAATAGTTTAAAAATCAAAAGAATGATATTTCATGCCAGGTGAAAATTAGATAAGATTCCCATTTTAGTGTCCAGATAAAAAGTTTTATTGGAATCTGGCCACACTCATTCAGTTGTATTTTTGGCTGCTTTTTGCTACAGTGTCAGAGTTGAATGGGCTTCCCAGGTGGCTCAGTGGTAAAGAATCTGCCTGACAATGCAGGAGATGCAGGCGACATGGGTTCAATCCCTGGGTTGAGAAGATCCCCTGGAGGAGGAAATGGCAACCCACTTCAGTACTCTTGCTTGGAAAATCCCATGGGCTGAGGATCCTGGTGGGCTATAGTCCAGGGGGTCACAAAGAGCTGGACACAGCTTAGCAACTGAGCACACACACATGCAGAGTTGAGTAATCGTGGAATTGACATTATGGCTTGAAAAGCCCAGAACCTTGACTTATGTGGTCCTTTTCTGAAAGAGTTCCTGCCCATGATATAGACTGTGATGCGGATGCCTGCTGAAATTATACAGGGCCCGACATGTGCAGCTGTAGGGAAGCAGCATGTAGATGTACATGTATTTTACAAAATCAAACAATGCTATCATCCTGTAATTTACTTTTTAAATTAAAAAAATAAAAGAATGATATTTCATGCCAGGTGAAAATTAGATGAGATTCCCATTTTAGTGTCCAGATAAAAAGTTTTATTGGAATCTGGCCACACTCATTCAGTTGTATTTTTGGCTGCTTTTTGCTACAGTGTCAGAGTTGAATGGGCTTCCCAGGTGGCTCAGTGGTAAAGAATCTGCCTGACAATGCAGGAGATGCAGGCGACATGGGTTCAATCCCTGGGTTGAGAAGATCCCCTGGAGGAGGAAATGGCAACCCACTTCAGTACTCTTGCTTGGAAAATCCCATGGGCTGAGGATCCTGGTGGGCTATAGTCCAGGGGGTCACAAAGAGCTGGACACAGCTTAGCAACTGAGCACACACACATGCAGAGTTGAGTAATCGTGGAATTGACATTATGGCTTGAAAAGCCCAGAACCTTGACTTATGTGGTCCTTTTCTGAAAGAGTTCCTGCCCATGATATAGACTGTGATGCGGATGCCTGCTGAAATTATACAGGGCCCGACATGTGCAGCTGTAGGGAAGCAGCATGTAGATGTACATGTATTTTACAAAATCAAACAATGCTATCATCCTGTAATTTACTTTTTAAATTAAAAAAATTTTTTTATTTTTGCTTTATTTTGCTTTACAATACTGTATTGGTTTTGCCATACATTGACATGAATCAGCCACGGGTAAAAGCAGACACTTTGCTTGTCTCTGGGCTTCCTTTGTGGCTCAGCTGGTAAAGAATCCTCCTGCAATGTGGGAGACCTGGGTTCGATCCCTGGGTTGGGAAGATCCCCTGGAGAAGGGAAAGGCTACCCACTCCAGTGTTATGGCCTGGAGAAGTCCATGGACTGTTTAGTCCATGGGGTCGCAAAGAGTGGGACATGACTGAGTGACTTGCACTGCACAGCACTGCATGCTGTTCTCTAATTTTTCACAGTGGCAAATAATGCTGCAGTCAACATCCTTGGTCTTTAAACCGGCTTCTGCATGCTTCTCAAGTTACAGTGATCTCTAGCCGAGAGCAGTATAAATACCTGCATGTGTACCATGTCATCTGCAATGTGGCAACTTGTGATAAACGAACAATTTTTCAATTTGCTATTTATGATGGCAGACTGAGAGAGGAAAATCTCTTCTGAGTGGCAAAAAAAGAAAAAAAAAAAGCCTATAATGAGTTGGGAGGTTTTCAAATTGTAAATGTGAAAGGTGAGTCAACTCATTTCCAAATAATGAGGAAACTGTTCAGCATGGAGAAAATATCTTGTTGCACGTGCCTGGATTAGCTCCATATGCAAATTGGGTCCTGATTCCCTATGTAGAAGTCGGTTTTCCCTGCGGGTAGCAACATCTGCCTTTGTCTACGTCTAAGCTGGATGTTTGGACAAAAGGATCCAGAATAGAGACTGTATCTTCTGAACGGCACTAATGTTTGCATGAATATTGAGATGTTGTTATCGCCAAGGTAAATAATCGACCTGCGTTTCACCCTTATTTCAGTGCTGAGATCAACGTGCACCAGTAACTGCTCATGAAATGTGTTGTTATCATGACGGAATCTGCTAGAAGCCATCAAAGTGGCTGCTGCTGTTTCTTGATGGCCCTTTTCTTTTAAAGGGATTTCCCTAAAGAAATTAACCCTGAATATTCATTGGAAGGACTGATACTGAAGCTCAGTTTTGGCCATCTGATGTGAAGAGCGGACTCATTGCAAAAGACCCTGATGCTGGGAAAGATTGAGGGCAGGAGGAGAAGGGGGCAACAGAAGATGAGATGCCTGGATGACATCACTGAGTCAATGGACATGATCTGGAGCAAACTCCTGGAGATACTGGACAGGGAAGCCTGGTGTGCCACAGCCCATGGGGTCACAAAGAGCTGGACATGACTTAGGGACTGAAAAACAACAACAATTAAGAAAAGTATTTGTTTTGTTTTTGCCGTGGAAAGGTCCTCAGTTTGTGTGTCCTTGCTTACCTATTAATAACTCATGCTCCTGCTGCTAAATCACTTCAGTCGTGTCCGACTCTGTGCGACCCCATAGACAGCAGCCCACCAGGCTCCCCTGTCCCTGGGATTCTCCAGGCAAGAACACTGGAGTGGGTTGCCATTTCCTTCTCCAATGGATGAAAGTGAAAAGTGAAAGGAAAGTCGCTCAGTCGTGTCCGACGCTCAGCAACCCCATGGACAGCAGCCTTCCAGGCTCCTCCATCCATGGTATTTTCCAGGCAAGAGTACTGGAGTGGGGTGCCATTACCTTCTCCGTTAATAACTCATAGTTCATAGTAATTCACTTCATTTAGTTGCTCAGTCATGTCCAACTCTTTGCAACCCCATGGACTGCAGCAGGCCAGGCCTCCCTGTCCATCACCAACTCCCAGAGTCCCCCCAGACTCATGTCCATTGAGTCAGTGATGCCATCCAACCATCTCATCTTCTGTTGTCCCCTTCTCCTCTTGCCCTCAATCTTTCCCAGCATCAGGGTCTTTCAAATGAGTTAGCTGTTCGCATCAGGTGGCCAAAGTATTGGAGTTTCAGCTTTAACATTAGCCCTTCCAATGAACACCCAGGACTGATCTCCTTTAGGATGGACTGGTTGGATCTCCTTGCTGTCCAAGAACTCTCAAGAGTCTTCTCCAAAACCACAGTTCAAAAGCATCAATCCTTCAGCACTCAGCTTTCTCTGTAGTCCAACTCTCACATCCATACATGACCACTGGAAAAACCACTTTGACTAGATGGCCCTTTGTTGGCAAAGTAATGTCTCTGCTTTTGAATATGCTATCTAGGTTGGTCATAACTTTCCTTCCAAGGAGTAAGCATCTTTAAATTTCATGGCTGCAGTCACCATCTGCAGTGATTTTGGAGCTCCCCAAAATAAAGTCAGCCACTGTTTCCACTGTTTCCCCCATCTATCTCACATGAAGTGATGGGACCAAATGCCATGATCTTTGTTTTCTGAATGTTGAGCTTTAAACCAGCTTTTTCACTCTCCTCTTTCACTTTCATCAAGAAGCTTTTAGTTCCTCTTCACTTTCTGCCATAAGGGTGGTGTCATCTTCTTAACTGAGGTTATTGATATTTTTCCCAGCAATCTTGATTCCAGCTTGTNCCACCTCTTCTTAATATCTTCTCCTTCTGTTAGGTCCCTACCATTTCTGTCCTTTATCGAGCCCATCTTTGCAAGAAATGTTCCCTTCGTATCTCTAATTTTCTTGAAGTGATCTCTAGTCTTTCCCATTCTATTAAAACATACTATTCCAAAAGCAATACCAATTATGTAGCTCAGCCTGTTGACTTGCTAACCTTCCTAAAATGTCCTAATCCGTCTGCAGAAAGTTCCCCTGATGGAATGACCCCTCAGGCTCCTTACTCAGGGAAGTATTTGAGAAAACATCTGGTTTCTACAGAGAACATGTTTGTAGGATGTGCTGTTCACACCTGGACCTCGATAAACAAAGAGAAATCAAAACAATGTTTAATAGCTCAACACTCCTCAAACGACAGAGGATGAGATGCTTGGACAGCATCGCCGACTCAGTGGACATGAGTTTGAACAAAATCCGGGAGCTGGTAAAGGACAGGGAAACCAGGCATGCTGCAGCCCATGGGGTTGCAGAGTCAGACACAACCGAGCGAACATCAACAGCTCCCGAGTCCCGACACAGTGCACATCGCCTATTTGCATGAAACTAGTCTGGTCCCTCGTCTGTCTTCAGGTCATGCTCCACGTCATGACCCCAACAATGTCAGTGTGAGCCCTGGAGAGAGAGCCACCCCTGCTTTCAGACCTGGGCATCGACGTTCCTCAGTTCTCACATTCAAGGACTCCAAAAGTTAAGCCAGAGGTCTGAGTTTTCAAAGCTCAGATCTACTAATACATGGACGCTTCCATTGTGGTGAAAGCTCTTCACAAACAGAAGGCTCTGGTTGTGTCTGTGAGCAGTTTTCTCTTGGCTGTTAGAAATATTCCCATGTATCTCTATTTGACAAGCTCGAAGTGGTGTGCAGTGTGGCGTCGTGGAGAGCCTGTGGGTGCCTACAGGTGGTCATTCAGCGAGAAGGGAAAATTTCAGCTCTGGTTATTTATTTATTTATTTACCATTTTTACCTTAAACTGTATTCATTATTGGCTGCACTGGGTCTTTGTTGCCTCACGCAGGCTTTCTCTGGTTGTGGCAAACTGGGGCTACTCTCTAGTTATGGCACAGGCTTCTCATTTGCTGTGGTTTCTCTTGTTGTGGAACTTGGCTGTAAGGCATGCAGGCTCAATAGCTGTGGCACGTGGGTTTAGTTGCTCCAAGGCATGTGGAATCCTCCCAGGCCAGGGACTGAACCTGTGTCCCTTGCATTCACAGGCAGACTCCTAACCACCGGACCACCAGGGAACTCCTGCCTATTTCTTTTAAAAATTACTTTATTAAAGTATAGTTGATTTACAGTATTGTATTAGTTTCTGGTATACAACAAAGTAATTCAGTTATATATATGTTATATGTATATACTCTTTTTCATATTCTTTTCCATTATGATTTATCACAGAATATTGCATATAGTTCTCTGTGCTATACAGGAGGTCCTTATTGTTTATCCACTCTATATATACTAGCTTGAGTCTTCTAATCCTAAACTCCCGATCTACCCCTCCCTCACCCTCAGTGGCAACTACACGCCTCTTCTCTAGAGTCTGTTTCGTAGATAACTTCGTGTCATATTTTAGATTCCACGTACAAATGATATCATATGGTACTGGCCTTTCTCTGACTTAGTTTGATTATCTCTGGGTCCATCCATTATTGCAGTTGGCATTGCTTCATTTGTGCTTATGGCTGAGTAATATTTCATTATATATATGTACCACATCTTCTTTATCCATTCATTTGTCGATGAACATTTAGGTTACTTTCATGTCTGGGCGATTGTGAATAGTTCAGCTCTGCTTATGTATTAACTGTTCAGCGTGAATATCCTCTGACTCAGTTCTCTTGTATGCTTAATGGGTATTTGGATATGTTAGTCATGGGCAGCGGCAGCAGTCATGGGAATGTTGCAAGATTCAAATGAGTCATCATGTAAGAAATACTGAGCCTGGTACCTGGCAAGGAGTTGACCTCCATAAAAATCAGTTCCTTACTGCTATTTTGTCTCCAGCCTCTCTGATCAGTAACTTTCACACAGTGACCAGCTCCACCAAATAGGTTTTCTAAGTGGTAAAACTGATATTTGGGGGAGAGTCAGTGATGTTGTAATTTAGTAATTATATTGTGTATGTAAGCATCATGGGTACTATATCCACACAACTGTAGTAAAACCGAATCTAATTATATAAATGAAACAGTTAGCTTTTTGTAAAGTCAAAGCGTACTCCATTCCAAGATTTTTGGCCTTGGTTTGGTTTTAGATTCATGACTTAAACAAAAGGAGGGATTTGCTTTTTCCTCTAACAAACAGAAATATGGTTTTATGCTTGTATGTGTTTGGTATTTAGTTATACACTGTAGAAGAGCTCATTTGTATCCTTAAAAGTAGTATTTTTAAAAACTATATTAAAAAACTATATTTTTATACAGAGAAACGACAAAAATGGAATAATTTGGAGTTTAGAACATGAAAATGGATCAGATGTGGCCATACTACCAAAGGACTTTGAGATGTCCCTTTGTAAAGATGAAAGTTGCAAAACCAAAGATGCTTATAGTCTGATTTGTTGCATTACAAACTCCTACCCATGATTGCACAGATAACTTTTTTTTTTCCCTCCTGGAGCATCTGTCTTTTAATTACTGAGTCCATACTCCAATCTGGGGCAAGAATGATTTGCAACCTGAAAATGATGATTTTCCAATTATAAGAGGCAGGAGAAAAAATGGCTAGAGTGTAACAAGAAAAGGGGTATTGATAAGGACAGTGGAATGAAACTGAGCAGAGCATAAAAGGAAGAGGTGAGGACTTCCCTGGTGGTCCACTGGTTAAGACCCTGCACTTCCACTGCAGGGAAATGGGTTTGATCCCTAGGGGGACTAAGATCCCACATGCCGTATGGTGTAGCACCCCCCCCACAAAAAAGAGGAGATGTGTGGGAACATGGGGGTCTTATTTCTTCCCTGTGGGTTCTTGCTCCCGGGATGTACTGGTCTACGTGGGGTGCTGCCACTGCTTAGTTGCTCAGTCGTGTTCGACTCTTTGCAACCCTTTGGACTGTCATCCACCAGGCTCCTCTCTCCCTGGAAGTTTTCAGGCAAGCCGACTGGAGTGGGTTGCCATTTTCCTCCTCCAGGGGATCTTCCTGACCCAGGGATTGAATCAGCACCTCCTACGGACCCCTACATTGGCAGGCGGAATCTTCACCTGCTGAGCCATCAGGGAAGGGACCTTAAAACTGGTTGACTTCATCTCAAAATGCTCAGGGAGTCAGCTGAATCTTTTGAGAGTGATGACTCAAATGGCCACTCACAATTACTTTAAATCTTCATGATTTAAAATGAGAAATTGAAGACATGGAAGTAACCAAACTAAACTAAAACCAAAGTGTTCAAATTTTCCTAAAATAAAGCTCTTCATTTGCAGGTGCCTCATCCATGCTTCTGCCTAAGCCAGTTGTCCTGGCTAAGAGTCACGTGGCCTGGTTTTACCTTCATAGGATATTTTTCTTCATTTTTCCTCATTGGAAACAACTTTTTTTTTTTAATTTTCAAATCTCCTTGCTGCTAGGACCAACTCATCAAAACAAGCCATTTTAATCTTAAGACTAAGCTGAAGTGTTTACATAAACATTTCAGTGACAATTCAAGTGACAGTTCTTTTTTTATGTCAAGGAACAAAAATTGTCACTTCTGTGTCCTGAGTCCTCCTCAGTTTCATTTAAGGGCAGATCCTTAAGGGACCATTTTCACCTGAAGTCTTTACAAAACTGCTGTGATAATGTTCAAAGGAACCATGAGGAAATTACCTTTGAGTATGTCAGATATCAAATAAAAAGAAAATACCTGTAGCTCAGAGGTGAAATCCTCCTGGAATGAGTTATGATGCTCGTGGTCCATCCAGAGGGCAGTGAACTTTTGCTTATTTACAAGTTCGCTGAATAGATTAATAATGTGCAGATGATGCAAAGTCATGGCTGAGCCACAAATTACATGCTATGCTAACTGGTTTGGAGCCAGCACACTCGTTGCAGATAATATTCTGTCTTCCCTTCTTTAAAAACGTAATTTGGGTGACTGAAGGTGAACGAGTTGCTTTGGAGAAAATGTCATGTTTGGATGGTGATTTACTTATGAATCAAATCTAGTAAAATGATGGTGAATTTGGGGAATGAGGATTTTCAATGGAATTCTACTCTTAGGCTTGAAGTGTGTCATCAGAGAATTGTCGTCTGCAAAACTTAGTTACATGTTCAATACATCAGGATGTGAATTTCTTAAACTTGTTCACCATCTTTGGCTACTTCCATGTAAAACCCTAATTACTAAGGGGACTGGTCTCCAGCAGTGATCATAACATAGGAAGTTCTGCTTGATGCCATCGGTATGAGCTGTGATATGCTACACTAACAAATAGCCCCTTGAATTTCTGAATTTCTGTTCCAAACAACAACTTGTACAGCACAGGGAACTATACTCAATATTTTGTCATAACTTACAAGGGACCAGTCTTTTGTAGAAAAGAATCTACAAATATCTATATCTGTATTTATATCTCTACATATCTGAATTATTGTGCTGTACCCACTAATATGATATTGTTAGGTTAAGATACTGTCAACCTCAATGAAAAATAAATGGATTAAAAGAATACACATATATTGAACCGTAAAAAATAAAACAGCAAAAGATTTATGTCTTTTTACTCTATGCATTCTTTGAGTTTCAACTGTGGATTCTGGCACTATTCTGACCCTGGGACCCAGGCTGATCACATAATGGAGGGAAAGAGGGTAGCAAAGTGTACCATGGCTCTTCAAGCAGAAGGGACGTATGTCAGTTTCCCACCTTTCATTGGCCACGACCAACCACACGGCCAGGGTAGGGAAGTGAATTATTAGCATATGCCAGGAAGGAAAATGGGAACCAGACATTGTGAAGAGGCTTCACGATTGTCATTGCATGTCATTTATGGAAATGACTTTGTGGAGAGAAGTACAGATGTATTCTGTGGGATGAACACTATGAAGAAAGTTAAAGATGGTGAAAGGAGTGAAAAATGACAGAGGATATTGTTCCACAGAGGAAAGTTGGAAAGTGCATCTCTGAGGAGCTAACTTGATGAGAGGCCTGAATGGAATGAGAAGAGCAGCCACAAAATTCTGCCTCTGTTACTTTGACACCGTGAAAGTTGTTGGCATTGAAGGCTTAATGAATGATTTTATGGTTGTCATGGACACGACTTCTATTTCCAGCTGTGTGATGGGATGTCTCGAATTACACTGAGGTCTAATTACTGAGGTCAAGCAATGACATGGAATAACATTTTGTGCACCCACTCACGCACGCCCCCCCCCGACACACGCACCCACATACACGTGTGCACACAGACTCTCTCTCTCTTTCTGGAGAGACTACCAGAAGGCTAAAACTTGAAAAAAGAAGATGTATGGTTATCTGTTACAGAGAAGCAACCCACCCCCAGAGTTAAACTATTAAAGCAATAATTTATCAATACTCTGTGATAAATGGCTCCAATGGGAAAAGAATCTAAAAAGTGTATTTATGTATATGTATAACTGGTTCACTTTGCTGTACACCTGAAATTAACACAACATTGGAAATCAGTTTTACTCCAATAAAAATTTTTTTTTAAACTTATCATTATCCTTCATGGCTCTTGGAGTTGGTGGATTCAGCTGGGTTATTCTTGCTTGGGGTCCCCATTACCATTACAGGCAGATGGTGGCCAAGGCTGGAGTTACTGAGTCTTCTCCAACCTTATGTCTTGTCTGTTCATGTGGCAAACTTGGGTTTCCTCAAGCTTGGTGGGCTTAGGGTAGTCAGACCTCTTTAAGAAGGCACCTCTTTTCTTCCAGAACAATTACTCCTAAGAGACAGGCAGAGAAAGGTACCAGGCTCTTCAGGCCTGAGCCTGGAGTGTGTCAGAGCGTCACTTCAGCAATAGTCTATAGGTCAAAGCAATCACAGAACCTGCCCAGCTTCATGGGCAGGCCTCACCTTTCCATGGATGTGCAGATATCTATGACCCACGGCGAAAACTACATGCATTCGTGCACTGAGCATCCCTGATATTCGGAACCAATTTTTGACTCAAGGCACGTCCTGACTTTGAGCCCCAGCTGAGAAGGAACAAAGTAGATCACAGCTGTTGGAAGTCTTCTGGACCTGGATGGATCAAAACTGAGATTCAAGGTTATAAAGGCAGCAGGGACGGAGATTAAGAACCCAAGCAGGAGGGAAAAGCTTAGAAGTGAGCCCAACATTCTGCATCACTGCTTCTGTCTCTTGAAGTATTTGCCAACTAACAGCAGCAGTTGAAAGCCTGCGGAATTGAAGAGAGAGTGGCAACTCAGAGGCTGATGAAGCTGATAGGCAAGGTCTCTCAGCAGACTCATTATGCATTTGCTCGGGAGAGACAGAGACGCAGTTCAGGACCTGCTAAGGAACCTGGGCCCACAAACATGCTTTTAGTTTGGATTCCCAGTGGACCAGAGGCCAAGAATAAGTGTGAACCAGAAACGGGTTAACCCTCACAAAAACTCAGCATCAGCCTGAAAAAGTTCAGCGGCAAGCTGCATTAAGATCGTCTGCCCTTACTCTAGGAGAAGGCGATGGCACCCCACTCCAGTACTCTTGCCTGGAAAATCCCATGGATGGAGGAGCCTGGAAGGCTGCAGTCTATGGGGTCGCTGAGGGTCGGACACGACTGAGCGACTTCCCTTTCACTTTTCACTTTCACTCATTGGAGAAGGAAATGGCAACCCACTCCAGTGTTCTTGCCTGGAGAATCCCAGGGACCGGGGAGCCTGGTGGGCTGCCGTCTATGGGGTCGCACAGAGTCGGACATGACTGAAGTGACTTAGCAGCAGCAGCAGCAGCAGCAGCCCTTATTCTAAGTACCTTCATGAAGCAAAATAAGTCCTCTCGGGGGAAGTTAACATACTCCACAGAGTCTTTACAGATTTTCATATACATTGTCTGAAATTCAATCAAAAAATTGCTGGGGACACCAGAGGCCAGGACCACTCACGGAGAGGGCAGAAAGAGACCCAGGGTGATCCATGTGGTGACCCAAGAACGAAAGAACAGATAAAACCAAGGAAGGTCTTAGAATCCAGGAATGGAAAAACCAGACCCTTATGTCCTTCCCTCCCCCATGCTGTAACTGTTAGCAGATTTCAGGTCCTCCTGAGCAGTATAACCGGTCTCCCCTCCTATCTCATAGGGAGAAGATATTTGCCTTACTCTTCCCCATCCCAGTATACGTGCCTCATCCAATCAGCAAATGACCCAGTGGTAGAAAGTCCGCCTGCCAATGCAGGAGCTGCAAGAGATGTGGGTTGATCCCTGGGTCGGGAAGATTCCCTGCAGTAGGAAATGGCAGCTCACTCCAGTATTCTTCCCTGGAAAATTTCATGGGCACAGGAGCCTGGTGGGCTACAGGGCATGGGTCCACAAAGAGTCGGACATGTCTGAGTGAGCACTCAGAACTGAAATACGGGTCACAGAATATTGTGAAGAGCCAAGAGGAGAGGGAGAGAGGAATTTATAAAATTGGCGAAAAACATGAAGCCAAAGATACAGATTCAAGAAGTGCTATGACACCCCCCAGCATAGATGCAAATCCCCCATCAGAACACCCAGGCCTGGAGGCACGCATTTCTGGGTTGCAAAGTCGCCCCTTCCTTAAAATCATACTGATTCATTTCATCCATTCATTTCCTCCATATATTCAGGCAGCATTTATGAAGCACCTGCTGGGTGCCAAGAACTGGGCTAAAACCACGTGCACCAAACAAACAGGAGTGCCCCAGCCCTGAAGAATCTCACAAGGTGGTGAGAGACAGAAGTCACGAACACAAGCCGTGAGGTCAGTCCCGGGGGATAGGGCAGAGGAAGGGGGACCCCACGTTATAAAAGGGACTCTGGAGCCAGAATGGCTGCACCGCCCCCGCCCCCGCAGAAGACATGCGATCCTGACAAGTGACTGAACCTCTTTAGGCTTCAGTTTCCCCATCTGTGAAGCTAAGGTAATGATAGTAGCCTGCCTCCCAGGGATGTGAGGACTGAATTCGGGCATGTAAAGTACACAGAACACAGGGAGCCCTCCTGGGAGCAAGGGGAGATCCTTCACTCCAAGCAGGGAGACCCAGAGAATCTTCCCCAGGAGGTGATGCCAGAGCAGAATCCTGATGAACAAAGAGTTACTCTTGAACATGAGTGAAGCTGAGAATCTCAGTGAATCCTGCTCTCCTAGTGGCTTGTAGCCAATGGTACTACTCTTCATTCCACCTTAAAACACGATTAATTATAACTGCTGAGTCCACTATGTCAGCCTCATGGAGACGGAGGCTCTGTATGCATCCATATGTCACAGTACTATGCGGCCAGTAAAATTACAATTATGATGACTCTGCAGCAAGCCAGACAAGTGCTTTAAGTGAAACTACAAAAATAGTATGTATACTGTACAGCAGACTATTTAAAAATATTTACATCTGTGGACAAGGATTGGAGCGTATTAAGCAGATGGGAATTGTTTTGCTGTGGCAGAATTGTGCTTAGTTGCTCAGTTGTGTCCGACTCTTTGAGACCCCATGGACTATAGCCCACTAGGCTTTCTCTGTCCATGGGGATTTTCCAGGCAAGACTACTGGAGTGGGTTGCCATGCCCTCCTCCAGGGGATCTTTCCAACCCAGAGATCAAACCCAGGTCTCCTGCATTGCAGGTGGATTCTTGACCGTCTGAGCCACCAAGAAAGCCCATGCAAGAATTTGAGGTAACTTTTTCTCTGTTTTCAAAAACAAATTCTCTTGGGACTTCCCTAGTGGCTCGGTGAATAAAAGCTGCCTGCCAATGCAGGGGACCCAGGTTGGATTCCTGGTACAGGAAGATCCCACAACTCCTGAGCCCATGTGCTGTAGCTACTGAAGCCCGCATGCCTAGAATCTGTGCTCTGAAACAAGAAAAGTCACTGCAATGAGAAGTCGGAGCACCTCAATGAAGAGTAGCCTCTGGCTGCTCCAACTAGAGAAGAGCCCACATACAGCAATGAAAATCTAGCACAGCTAAAATAAATGAATAAAAACAAGTCCTTTTTTCAGTTAGAAAAAGTTTCAGGCACCTGTTAAGATCCGACTCTGCGGCCCACCAAACAGCATCTTACTGAAACGGAGCAGGACCCTGTGGTCCTTGCAACCCCTCCATGTCATCTACCTGCCTTTTGCCTGAGGAACACCTAAGTCAAAGGATAAGCTTAACCAGAGAAGTGAGAAATACGGAACAAAGAAAACAGTCAAAGGAGGCTAAATAATAAGAATGTAGTCGCTAAGCACAGTCAAGGACCTTCAGTTCTCAAGGGCTATAGCTAATATTCTGAGCCATATCCTGTAAGCGGTCTTACAGATACTAAAACACCAGGAGGAGAAGTTAACTGCATGATGACCAGCCTGTACTCGTGACATAGGCTGCCACTACTCCGAGAACTGGCCTCAGAGAAATGGGAACAAATGGACCCCGGAACTGAAGATTAACTGTATCTAAAATAATCAAGATGACACTGGTCAGACCACTGATGATCAACTTGAAGATGATGGTCAGAGATGACTGTATTGTTTCCGCTTGTAGTCTCCCCTCCCACTTCTGTCTAGAAAAGCTCTTGCCCCGCTGGTTGCTGTGGCTGGTGGCGGGAGGGCAGTGTGCAGGGAGAATCGGCCTTTGGACAGATGTCCACCATCCTCCACCCGCTACTCAGTTGCCGGCATCTGAAGTAAAGCAAACTTTCCTTTCCACCAACCTGGCCTGTTTATTGGCTTTTGAGCAGTAAGCAGCCAGACCTCACATATTCCCTTTGGTAACATGATTGGTGACAGAGAAAGTCACGTTGCAGCCAATCAAACCAGAGGACAGATGGCACGCAGACACCTAACACAGAAAAGAAATGATGCTGTGTGACCACACCTGGGCTGCGACAAAAGCCCCTGAACATCCAGGAACATCTCTGGAATGCAGCCCCCAGTCCTAGAGCATCTTTCCCAGTGAAGCTGGCAAAGGCGGGCTCTTAGATGGGAGGGTTGGGCTCACCTGTTGGAGGTGGGAGGAGAAGGAGGAAGCTGAGGGTTCCTGTTTGGAAGCCAGGAAAGGACTCCAGTCCCAAGAGACCTGGAGACGCCATGGTGGCTTCAGCAGTCACACGGCAGTAACAGTGGAAAAGGGGGTGGCTGGGCTGAGCTGGTGCCCCAGCCTCCCAGAGGGCCAGGGAGGAGGAGGGAGGGCAGCAGGAGGCCTGATTGGGGTCGGTGCTCAGGTGCTCCCTGTCTGGCTGGGGCCTCCCCACAGGCCTGGCAGTCAGACACACCTGCTCCTTCCTGGAGCCGGGCCTTGCGGAGTGGCCCCAGTGTGTGCTTCGTGCCAGGGACAGCTTCCTGCTGGAGCTCCTGGGGCTGGGTTCAGGTCGGCTCTCTCCATGCAGGGCTGACGTTGCAGCTCATGTCGTGGGAACATGCCACGCCTGCAGAGCGAGGGTGTCCGCTGCGGTTCTTCATTTTGGAAGTAAGCAACTCAATAGGCTCAAATGACAAAGGGAGTCATTAGCTCACATAATTGGAAAAGTTCAGAAAGGCAGTGTGGGCAGTGGTTAGAAAAAGTGGGCTCGAGGGTCAGACTGCTGAGTGCGATTCCTGATTATCATTTACTGGCTCTGGGGACGTGGGCAAATTACTCTGCCTCCAGAGGCCTGTCTCCTCATCAAAAATTTGTTGACCTATTTCTTAATCAGTAAGGTAGGAGTTATAATAATACCTTATCCAGGATCTTTGTAATGCTTAATAGAAACTATGCATTTAAAGTGCCTGGAACACACTAAGTCCTTAATCACTGTTCACTGTATTATTAAGAATTCAGGATTAGTTTGATTCCATGACTCAGTGATTCAACACAGTCCACCTCTCTGTCTTCCATGGCATCAACTTTATTGCAAGACCAACTTCTCTCATGGTGACAAAACGATCACAGCAGTTCTAGTTTTCACAATCCACATACCACTTGTCCAGAGATGACAGAACATTTCCGTCCTAGTATTCCAGTCTAGAGTCCTGAGATTTACCCAGAGTGGACTGTCACATGCCCGCCTTTGAACCAACGATTTGGCAGAAGATGGAAGGTACTTGCTGTCTTAAGCAACTGGGCTCACCCCTGGAGCCAGAAGTAGGGTCAGCTTTCTTTATAATGCCCAGATTGCATTGGGTGTGGATACCTGAGTGAAAATCTTAGTTTGGGGGTGGAGAGTGAAAAGAGGGTAATATGAGGCTGGTAAATTGTCCATGACGTTCACTAACAGAGGAGAAATGTGTTACAAAATCCAGCAGAGAAATGACAGATTGGACCATCTTTTTTGAAATGAAGGTGTGATTTCAAAAGGTAGCCCCAAATTCTTTGTCACTCTTCCATCAAGGGGTGGAGGTCTGCATTCCTTCGTCTTAAACTGTCTCTGTGGCTGGCCAACAGAGCACAGAGCTGCCAGCCACGTGTGGCATCACCTTTGACCCACACAACTGGAGGCAGCAGCCTAGGACGAGAAAGGCTCATTGGCCCTGAAGCAGGGCCATCCGACTTCTGTGCCTCCTGGACACAGAACTAATGTCTCTTGCCCCACGTCCCACTGAGGGATGACAGGCTGACTCAGAGACAGAGAGGAGGACATGGTGACCACAAGGCCATGTGGAAGAACAGAGATAGGGGCCAGGGAGGAGGGGCTCCCTGAGGACCACTCCAGGTGGACAGGGACAGGCTAATAAGCACGGAGGAGGAAGAAGAGAGAACTGCCTCTACTTTCCTTTCGGCCAGACGTGTGCTTGACGTCTAACGACAGACCCCTTCCCAGCCCTCCAACACTCGTTACTACGGCTCTGATGATGATCTATAACGTATCAAGCATGCGTTAAAGATGAACATTTTACTATATTACCTCACCCGATTCCCACAACGACCCACATCTTTATCCTCATTGACAGACAGGACCTAGAGTAAAGGTGCGTTAACCAACTGTAGCCGGGCTTCCTTGGCGGCTCAGATAGTAAAGAATCTGTCTGCAATGCAGGCGACCTAGGTTTGATCCCTGGGTCGGGAGGATCCTCTGGCAAAAGGAATAGCAACTCATTCCAGCATTCTTGCCTGGAGAATTCCTTGGACAAAGGAGCCTGGTGGGCTATAGTCCATGGAGTCGCAAAGAATCAGGCACAACTGGGAGCAACTAACACACACACAACCAACTGTAGTCAACTGCAGAAAGCAGGAGCCTGGGGGTCGAAAATGGAAATGAGATTTCAGTGGAATCTCAGAGAAACCTCAGCAGTGGAGGGGCCCCAATTCTCTCTCAACCCATGTCTTTTGCAATGTGCTTTGCAACTCCTCCCATGAAAAGAACCTGTTTCCCCACCCTTTGAATCCAGACTGGCCTTGTGACTTTCACGGGCCGATACATGTGCTAGAAGAGGCATCATACCAGTTGAGAGCCAAGAGCAAGAACCACAGGCACCTGCACTTACTCTCATACAGCTCTGTACAGGCACCACATGAACAGGCCCAGCCCATCTGCTGGGGGATGTGACCACATGGTGGAGGCTCCAGCCAGGCAGCCCTCCTGAACCCAGCCCACATCACATCCCACAGGCTGCTGTTTTAAGCCACTACATCTAGGGGAGGTTTCCTATACAGCAAAAGCTAGCTAAACACCAACTGGGCCTGTTTTCAGAAACCCAGTGGCCACCAGGAAAGAGGAATGAGAGGCTGGAGGACTGGAGACCCTCTGCTCCATCAAGAGAACAGGAGGAAGGGGATGGACTCAGGTTTTGGCTGCAGACCCTCTCCTAGGACCTGAGAAAGCCTTTCCAGAAAACAGGAGCCAGACAGAATTGGTCTGGCTCCCTATGGATCATTCTCTAGAGAGACCATCTCCAGGGCTGCACTTTGCACCACTTGGTAGTTTCTTAAAGGGGCAAAGAGCACATGGATTTGATAAACCTACTGATTTCAGGCAAGGGCCAAGAATTTAAACCAGCTGGCCTGATGGAGGTCTTCCTGTAGGTCTGGGAGGCTTGGACCTGACCACTACTGTGCAGGGGGTCACATAGTCATCCCAGCTGCAGCCTTGGTACAAGTGGGGTTGCAGCGGCACCCCTGGGACCAGAGCTTCCAAGAGAAGGTTGAGAACTTCTATGGTGGCTGTAGGCTGACTCAGCCGAGGGGGCCACGGGGAAGGGACTCAGAAGCTGTGATGCTCAATGGGGCAGACATGTGAGTAGGGAGGGAGGGAAAGGAAGGAGCTAGGGGGTTGAAAATGGAAGTGAGATTTCAGTGGAATCTCAGAGAAGCCTCAGCAGCTGTGGAGGGGACGTCTATGTTACCAACCAGGAGACTGGCTGTGATCAGTCCAGAGAAGGCTCTGCCCAAGTCACTGTGACCGGAGGGGGCTAGGCCAGGCTCAGAAGGGAACTCACTAACGGGTGGCAAGCCCTGCAGAACTGGCTCCTCCCCACATGCTGCGCTTCCTACCCACCGGCCACCTCTTCTCATCTGATTTTGCTGATTTCCTATTCTTCACCCGCCCACTAGCTGGCTGTCAGTCCTCCCCCACCATCTTCTCTGCTTACACTCCCTCTTGCTATACAATCTCCTCGAGCACTCCAGCTCGGGGCACAGGGGTGCCAGCCCATGCTCCACCCGGGCCCCCACGGGCCTCTGATTGCCACTATGTACCTCTTGCATGTAGCTCTCTCACCACAGTGAAAGGCCTTCAGGGGCCCCAGCCTCGTCTGGTCCACCTTTGAGGTCTCTACATTGCCTAGAAGCATAATCGGCTCATAGAAGTACCTGAGGAATCTGAATGGAGGACAATTCCTGGGTGGAGAGTGGTCTGGGGAAGGTATACTCTCCCCCTGCACAAGCCAGGAGCATTTTGAAGTGTGTAGCCAAAAGGTAAGAGAGCTGGCTCTGAAGCCAGCCTCCTTGGGTCTGAGCCATGGCTCTGCCCCTTACCACCAGTGTGACCCTGGACAATCTCTTAACCTCTCTGGGCCTCAGTTTCTTCATCTGAAAATGAGAGCAATAATCTCTGCCTCTCCTGTGTTGTCATCAGCTTTACAGGAAGCGTTTGGTGCTTAGAACAGTGCAGGGCACCCACTTGTTGTTCAGTCACTTAGTCATGTGTGACTTTTTGCGACACCATGGACTGCAGCACGCCAGTCTTTCTTGTCCTTTATTATTTCCCAGAGTTTCCTCAAACCCATGTCCACTGAGTCAGCGATGCCATCCAACCATCTCATCCTCTGTTGCCCCCTTCTCCTCCTGCCTTCAATCTTTCCCAGCATCAGGGTCTTTTCCAATGAGTCAGTTCTTTGCATCAGGTGGCCAAAGTACTGGCATTTCAGCTTCAGCATCAGTCCTTCCAATGAATATTCAGGGTTGATCTCCTTTAGGATTGACTGGCTGGATCTCCTTGCTGTCCAAGAAGCTCTCAAGAGTCTTCTCCAGCACCACAGTTTGAAAGCATCAGTTCTTTGGTGCTCCAGTAAGTGCTATGAAAGTGCTGTAACTATCAGTACACTAGAAATAGGGTTTGCATTTTTCTCCTCAGTATCTTCCAGGCACCGGTACAATGCCTGGCACGTGGCAGGCCTTTAGTAAGAGTTTATTACATAAATAGATCTCCACAGAGGCATCAACTAAGGCCCAAAGACGTGTGTCTAAAGAACTAGGCAAGGTGTGTTTGTGGGTTTCTGCTGTTTCTGCTGCCCCCACGTCTTTTCTCAGGGATCACGTGGTTGACCTTGAATGGACCATGAGCTGCTTGAGGGCAAGCCTGGGTGGTTAGCTTACAGGTTAAGTCCATCTCCACTGGGCTCCCATCCCACACCCTGACCTGCTTCTGCAGTCTGTACACAGCTCACATTAAAGCAGAGCCCTCGCGGGACTGCCTTAGCTGAGAAGCTGATGGTTACACAAGCTGAGGAGATAGATCTGCTTTTCACACCCCCTGTGGATAAGAGACAGGCTGAGGTCCTGGGAAGGCAAAGCAGCTGCCTACATGTGCTCCAAACTCCTTAGGAAAGGCCAAGTGGTAAAGGAGAGCAGAGTCACACTGTGGCCTTCCAGCCCTGCTTGGGCACTCAGCACTCACTGCAGGACCTCGGCCAGCACCTCCCCTCTCTGAGCACCCTTCCACTCTCAAGGGTGGTTATTATTGTTGATGTTCTTGTCTTTGGCACCTGCAGGATTCAGTCCCCAGAATACTTAATCACTTTGCCTTCTGAAACGGAAATGACCCAGCTTCTTGGGGGGCTGTGCAGTTCACAAAGTATCTTCCCATTCTTCCTGCAGACCCATCAGGGTCTGAGAACAGGACAGGGAAAGGACAGAAGCCCTAGGGGACAGCCTGACAAGAGAACAAAGCCCTGTTGAGAAGGAGCTACATGAGCAGCATAAGGACTTTGTGTCCCAGAGCACCCCACACCCCCAAAGTGAACACAAACAGACCCAAGCACACATCTAGGAAAATGTCCCTAAAGGGTTTAGGGGACCACAATGAAATGCCAGGAACATTTCAAGATATGTGAACAACCATGCCACATAGACAGTAGCCCCAAAGTACATGTTTCCTCCCCTGCAAGGCTGTGACTCCTGCACCCACACTGTCAGGGCGCAATCTCTGCAGGAGCAGACCCCCAGAATCCCCATCGAGGTTCAGATGCATGGGTCCTGGCCAGAGTTCACCCTGACAGAAGTCAGAGTACTCGGCTCCATCGCCCGCTTTATTCACTGCTTCACTGGGCTGCAAATTGCCTCTTTCCAGAAATGTATTTCACCCTCTTTGAGTGTGCTTTCTGGGAGTGATTTGAAATTAAAAAGAAAAAAATTAATGTGCTGCTGACCTTAAGAGCAGATCCCTGGGGATGAGCTTGTTCTGAGCAGCAGCCACCCCACAGAGACCGATGACATGCAGGACAAGAGAATCACCCATAAACAGAGCTTATTTCATTTCCCAGCCACCCACTCAAAGGCAATGGCGTCCCAAAGCAGAGCACAAAGTGTTGGTTAAAAATGCAGTCCTGTTCCCTTATGTCCCTTTCCTGTGCTTCATCAGCGGAGACAGGCGCCTGGACATTTGGATGCTGAAGGCCAGTTGCCAGCTTCAGCATCACCAACCTCATCTCTAGAGGTGAGATCAGCACAGAGTCAGGTTTATCCTGCACTCTGAGACCCAGGACATTGCCTGTTGCAGTGATCCAGCCCACTTCCACAGGGTTGGAAGAAGCAGGTGCAAATGGAGAGAAGCCCACCAGGCTCCTCTGTCCATGGAAATCTCCAGGTAAGAATACTGGAGTGGGTAACCATTAGAAGTCAGAGTACTCGGCTCCATCGCCCGCTTTATTCACTGCTTCACTGGGCTGCAAATTGCCTCTTTCCAGAAATGTATTTCACCCTCTTTGAGTGTGCTTTCTGGGAGTGATTTGAAATTAAAAAGAAAAAAATTAATGTGCTGCTGACCTTAAGAGCAGATCCCTGGGGATGAGCTTGTTCTGAGCAGCAGCCACCCCACAGAGACCGATGACATGCAGGACAAGAGAATCACCCATAAACAGAGCTTATTTCATTTCCCAGCCACCCACTCAAAGGCAATGGCGTCCCAAAGCAGAGCACAAAGTGTTGGTTAAAAATGCAGTCCTGTTCCCTTATGTCCCTTTCCTGTGCTTCATCAGCGGAGACAGGCGCCTGGACATTTGGATGCTGAAGGCCAGTTGCCAGCTTCAGCATCACCAACCTCATCTCTAGAGGTGAGATCAGCACAGAGTCAGGTTTATCCTGCGCTCTGAGACCCAGGACATTGCCTGTTGCAGTGATCCAGCCCACTTCCACAGGGTTGGAAGAAGCAGGTGCAAATGGAGAGAAGCCCACCAGGCTCCTCTGTCCATGGAAATCTCCAGGTAAGAATACTGGAGTGGGTAACCATTCCCTTCTCCACTTTGGGGATATTCCTGACCCAGGGATCGAACCCAGACTAACGGAATGGCAGGCACACCAGCCACGGTCCCGTGGATATCACAGTGGGTGGACAGAGCAACTGGCTGAGGTATCAACCACAAGTGGTTACTTGTTGCAGTATATCTATGTCTACAGTTAATGGCATGAAACTAAAAGATGCTTATTCCTTGGAAGGCAAGTTATGACCAACCTAGACAGCATATTAAAAAGCAGAGATATTACCGCCAACAAAGGTCCTTCTAGTCAAGGCTATGGTTTTTCCTGTGGTCATGTATGGATGTGAGAGTTGGACTGTAAAGAAGGCTGAGTGCTGAAGAATTGATGCTTTTGAACTGTGGTGTTGGAGAAGACTTTTGAGAGTCCCTTAGACTGCAAGGAGACCCAACCAGTCCATCCTAAAGGAGATCAGTCCTGGGTGCTCATTGGAAAGACTGATGCTAAAGCTGAAACTCCAGTACTTTGGCCACCTCATGAGAAGAGCTGACTCATTGGAAAAGACTCTGATGCTGGGAGGGATTGGGGGCAGGAGGAGAAGGGGACGACAGAGGATGAGATGGCTGGATGGCATCACCGACTTGATGGATGTGAGTTTGAGTGAACTCCAGGAGTTGGTGATGGACAGGGAGGCCTGGTGTGCTGCAATTCATGGGGTCGCAAAGAGTTGGACACGACTGAGCGACTGAACTGAACTGAACAGTTAATGGCAGGCTCATGTCATTCTTGAGGCTTGTAAGTTTCCCTGTATGCTTTGTTTCCAAAGATAACCACTTGGAAAGTCTAGTTGAGGAACATCTCATACCAGAGATGGTACCTCTTGATTTGCTTTGGGCTGAATGTGACACAAAGCCAACTCAAACTAGCCTGAGTGACATCATCGCAATTGATAAGAAGTCCAAAGCAGTTCAATTCTCTCCCCAAGGCTCTTCCCATCTCTGCACGGTCACACTTCAACTCGAGGCCATATCCAGACGGCTGTAGCAGTTCCAGGAATCTCAACACAGACATGATAATGTGTGCAAGAATAAAGAGAGCCTCTTCCTGTAGCCCTGTTTCAGGCATGAGGAAGCATTTCCCTGATTAATGATCATTGAGTCACCTGTCAATTTCTGAACCAGTCACCCATAAGAGGGGTTGGAGTCACAAAAGTGGCTTGAATGAATCATCTTGGTGGAAAGGATGCTTGGGGTCAACCTCCCTGCCCATCACACTAGGGCTTTACCTGGGAGCAGTGGGCCTCTCTCCTCTTCACCTCTGGGCATACCTCCTCCTGGGCAGCCAGATGCTCCAAATCAACCCCAGAGAGCACCAGGGAGCAATGTCACAGCCAGATGTCTACAGAGTCCAACCACTGCATTTCAAAAATGTCCTGCCCAAGTGTCCATCACTGATGAATGGAGGCACAAAATGTGGAATATTTACAGTGGAAAGTTATTCAGTCTTAAAAAGGAAGGAAATGCTGACATGTGATATGACATGGATAAACCTTGATGACATCATGCTAAGTTGAATGTTAGCTGCTCAGTGGTGTCCAACTCTCGGTGACCCCTCTGGACTACAGCCCGCCAGGCTCCCCTGTCCGTGGGATTCTCCAGGCAAGAACACTGGAGTGGGTAGCCATTCCCTTCTCCAGGGGACCTTCCTGACCCAGGAATCAAACCCAGGTCTTCTGCATTGCAGGCAGATTCTTTACTGTCTGAGCCACCAAGGAAGCCCAGTCGCAAAAGGACAAACATGATATGATTTCACGCTGAGACAGAGAGTAGAATAGAGGTTACCAGGGGGTGAGGGAGTGGGAACGGGGAGGAACTGTTGAATGGAGACTGAGTTTCACTTTCAGATGATAAAGTTCTAGAAATGGAGAGCGGTGAAGATTGCACAGCATCGTAAATATGCTTACTGCCGCAGGGTTGTACATGTAAAACTAGTTAATATGGTCAATCTTATGTTATGGATATTTTACCAGAACAAGAAAAGTGCCCTCTGGATGTCTACTAACTCACTAGTTGCTGGCAGCCTTAGTGAGAATTGAGTCTTTACCAGGGACGTTCACACTCCACTGAGCAGCCACTTGGGAGCTTTGATCCTCTGTAATCTTGCCATGATTTAACTTCATCATGGCTTTGGGCATATGGGAAGAACCCCTTTTTCTTCTCTGATTTGAATCCCATGCTGATTAAAGAGGCCCAACCCACAGGGAGGCAGCATGTGAATGCCAAAATGAGGGCCCCTAGATAGGGGCACTCACAGCGTGGGGACCCCAGAACACACAGCCTGCCCCCCTGCCCCCTAGTACAGCCCAGTCCCTCTAACTCTTCCCCTGCAGTCACCCTACACAGAGGCTCCAGGAGACGGTATGTCACTCCCTTTAATGAGGTGCTTCTGAGACCTGGGGCAAGAAGAGACCACCAGTCTACCTGCCAGGGGCGGTGGGGAGAGGAGTTGTGTTCTTTTCTGGTGATCTCTGTCTGACTACCAAGCCAAGGAAAGAAGCACGGGGTCAGACAGAGTGGCTTCCGCAGCTCATGGATTTCTGGGAACAGAAGTCGTTATGTGGAGGGAGTCTTATCTGGGGCTTTGCATCCTCAGCAGGAGGTTCTCTTTCCCAGTCTAAACAAGCAGAAGAACGACGGAGTGGGCAGCCCAGGAGCTGGCGGGGTGGGACTCGGCCCCAGGCCAGCTCCCAGGCGGGCTCTGGGGAGAGCTCACCACCAGACATTGCCTATTAGGGCAAGAAGGCTCTGCAGATGTGAAAGGCCGAATCTGTGGTCACAATGTAGTTGCCTCTGATATTTTGGAAGTTCAAACTAGCCACTGTAGGTCCCAGTCACCTAAAAGGGGGCTGGAAAACGGGTGAGTGAGGCACACAGTTCTGTAGAAAAAGCTGGTTGCTTTATTCCTTCGGAACTAGCACTTTGGGAAACCTTGTATCTGATGGACTCCCAGGAATCCCCATTCCATTCTCCCCAGCAGGGGTGGTATAGACGGAGGCTGGCCCAAGGCCGCTGCCCCAAACTTCCCTGTTGCCTCTTAGCCATCCCTACTTTGCTACACAAGGGCCAGCCAGGCCTGGCTGTTGAATTCAGGGGCCTGGCTCTCTTCTGTCCTGCCTCTTTCTCATGCTACCCACCCTGGGTGCTCTGCTGGGGTAGGGGCTAGAGAGTGGCCTGTGAGAGACCCAGGCCAGGCCAATCTGTCTCTCTGAGAACCCTCAGCTCCCAGCTTGGGTGCTTGCTAACTTCCTGCTCCCCTTCCTGCATCTCCCCATCCTTGTGCATGGGGTAAGGCACAGTGCTCACCTTTACCTGTGCCAGGCCTGGCACACTCTCCACCCTGCTCATAACATGGGATGGGGGGGTGACAGTCCATACCTGTTCTGTGAGCTTGTCCCCTGTGAGTGCCCGGCAGGCCTTTCCCTGTAGGGTGATGAGGCCTGCAGCCCCAGGGTCTCCTGATACCCAGCCTGGTGCCCCCTTCCATTTCTCTGATTCATTCACTGTCAGAGCCTGACTCCTACCTGCTCTGGGCTTCAGGAGTCCTCTCACAGCCCCAGCTCAGGTGCAGCCCTGGGGATGTTTAGTCTTCAGACTCCATAACAGATTTCTGAAGCACACCCCACTGGCTGCCTGCCCCATAGCTCCTCCAGAAAGGTGCTTCCTGTCACACAGGGCACAGACTGGTAGACAGGAACTGAACTTATGGACCCAAATCTACTAATCAACATGAGGAACTCCCCAAGGAAAACCCCTCATCCTCGCCTCGGGTCTACCTCAGGGGCAAGTTCTCTAATACTTTGTCCTTTGGCTTGGCCAGCAAGTCGGTTGCAGCCGCTGTGGCCCTTTCCTCCACTCAGTCTCTCCATTCTGAGTGTTGCAAGTGGTAACGTCCCCACCCTCGCACCCCTAGATGAACATGTTTCTGTGAGGTCACCACATCCCTCACCTGTCTGCTCATCTGTAATTTTCACCTACTTCATATCAGTTCCTCTTCTGGAAACAGTGCCCATAGCTTCCTCTGGGACCTTCCTTTCTCCCACACTCAAGCCTTGAAGTTAGGATGGGACTAACCCTCCCCCAGGAGCCAGAAGCATGATACAGATCTGGACCATCCAGACATTCTACTCCCTGGGCCACAGAGACGGGCACATGACTCAAACCAGGTCCATGAGATTCAGTTGCAGGAGATTACTGGACCAACTGGGAGGGAAAAAACCCTCTTTTGACTGTACTTGCTAGTGTAAAAGACATCAATGTGGAATACCTGGGAGCTACCGTGTAGAAAGAACCCACCTAAAAATTAAACATAGAGGAATGGAATTAGGGCCAAGAGTGGGGAAGGGAAAACGAGTCCTGAGAACATCTCTGAGCACCTGGATTCAACAAGGCCTGAAATCCACTGTACCCCAAAATCCCACAGTTCCACGAGGCAATACATTTTCTCTTCTTCTTAAGCCAGTTGAATTGGCTTTTTGATATTTCTGATTGGAAGTTCCAAGAGCTCTATGTGTATTACTTCTCGTATGACATGAAGCCTGTGACGTAGGTACTAGTAACATCAAGTTGTTTGAACTGAGGTACAAAGAACTTAACTGACCTGCATGAGGTTAGGAAGAGGGGAGTCAGGAATGGAGGGCTGAAGAACCTCAGTATGCAATAAGTAACCAAGGTGGCAATCCAGACAACCTTATCAGAGCTGTCCACGTAACACTGTTGCGGGTGCTGAACTGACTCTCAGATAGTTGTATCAGAACAACAAGCTGAACTTTATTACCTGCAAAAGGCCCAGGACCCAGGCATGACCTCCATCCTGCATCCCTGTGGGGCAAGAGAAGGACGATGTGGTCACACCACACTGCTCGGGGCTCGTAGTCAGGGGCCCTGGGCTCTCTCCCTGCCTCCTGCCACTGCCCCACAGCCTGGGAGAGCCCCTCTCACCTCTGAGCCTTGGTGTCTGAGTCTGTAAATTGCGATGCTTGGACAGCATGTTTCCCAAGAACCCTTTTAGGTCTAACTTTGGTGGCCCTGGTCCTGTGAAAGTGAAGAAAGCTGTTCTGGCAGAACCCACACCACGGGGCCCGCGACCTTCCTGCTCAGCGATGGGGCAGAACCACTGGGGTGGGGAAGGTGCTTTTGCACATTCGCTCAGAGGTTGGTGGGGTCACCTACATGTGGGTTTTCCCCGTGGCTGACAGAGAGTGCCTGGGCCCCAGGAACTCTGCCCAGTGGCTGACTCAGGGACTCTGGGAACACGGAGAGGTTTCCCTGCCCACCTAACCCGCCTGCAGGCCTGTGCACCGAGCGCAGCCCAAGAGAGAGCATCTCCTCCTCTGACCCTGAGGTGTCGGGGGCTCTGCTGTGGGGCAGGGTCTGCTCCTGGTGCCTCCTGATTGGCTCTGTTCTCTATCGCCTGGTGGCACATGGCCACACAGGGCTATCAACCTCCCCACCTTGGTTTTCCTAGTTTCCACTGAAACCCAGAGGCCTTCCCAGTGGCTCAACTGGTAAAGGACCCACCTGCCAATGCAAAAGACACAGGTTTGATCCCTGAGTCAGGAGGATTCACTGAAGAAGAAGATCCCCTGGAGAACTGAAACCCAGCTTCATGAGACCAGCACTGCAGACCCAGGATTTATTTGAGTGACTAAATTTTTGGCACTTAGGACACACATATTCAAAACTGTTAAATGCATATAGTAGATATTAGAGAAAACTGGAAAAAGCCCCATAACTGTCCCTCAAGAATCTCATAGTCAAAAGCTCTCCTCTTTCCAAAGTTAAATTACATCTCAATGACCTTGACCTGGGACACCTGTGTTGCAAATGCCCCTCGGTAGAGGAAAGTGAGGGCACCAGCCTCCTTGATGACACAGGTCACAGGTTCTCACAGCAGCCCTAACACCACCATGACATCAACACTTACTTATTGACTATGTTTGTTCAACAGTGTCTTGCCGCTTGCACACAGAAATGCAAAGTACGAGATTAGAAAGGGAGGAGGTTCTCAGGGGTGAACTGCGGGCTACAAACCTTCTGGGGATCCATGAACTAGGACTGGAAAAACTTACTTCTTTATTTTCACTAACCTTAGCATTTCCTTTGATTATAAATGTAGGTGACAGCTACAATAATATTAGCAGAACCTGGTCTTCATCACCAATTGAAATCACAGATAGTTCCATACCACACTGAGGCTGAGAAGCATATTTGTCAAACTATCACTGACAGTTATTACTATTTCAAAGTTATAGCCCTTATTAGACTCACTGCTGGATCTTTTTATTTAGTGTATTAATACAGAAGCATGCTGTTTCTCTACACAGATTAGTTTTTAATATTTTGATACCGGTTTTTTAATATCATTGTTTTCTTTATGTGTCTGTGTACTAAAAGTGTATTACAATTATTTTGAGAAGGAATCGAAGGTTTTACCAGGCTGCTAAAGGGTTCAATGGCTTCAGAACCCCTGGATCTGGATCTAATACCCCCTCCAGGCGCAAATCTACCACTCTCCAATTACACACTATAGAAGGCCATTTGACTGGACGCTGGGTCTCAGGTAGCGGGGAAGGGGGGAGGTGTGAGGAAAGGAGAGCCCTTCAGGTGATGTTTGTTCCACTGCCCGAAAGGAAGTGGCCTGGCAGAAGGTGGCTTGGTGTCCCTGGGTAGGAACTTTTCTCCCTTGGAGCTCTCCAATCCAAACCAAAGGCATCTGTTCCAGGCTCCGAGTTTCTCTACCCACTGGAGGTGCTATGCTCAGACTTTTCTCACGTACTCTACAGATTTTTATTGTGTTTTCTACCGTGCTTGTGGGCATCGTTGGATGTTCCGACACTGCCAGCGTGTTCTGGATGAGCCCTGTTGCTAAGAAACAAACCCCAGAGGTATCTTTAAACACACAGCCCCGTAAAAGCACATTCCTCCTTGCTTGACTCCAGGGTGTCTCTTCTCGGGGCCGCTTAGGTTCAACTAGCAGCTGTTTTCCAAAGGCTTCATTTTGAGCCTCAAGGATAACCCCTTGAACTGCTCCAATGACCCAAACAGGGAGCCGCTTTCAGTGCTCGGGGTGGTGGCCCTGGGCAGAAAGGAGGGCACCACCCTGGCCAAAGCTGCCTGCAGACTCCGAGCTGGCGGCTGGTGAAGGAAGCCCTCCTTGGAGTGATCAGCACAGGCTGAGGGGACAAATGGGGCCCTGACAGGCAAAGACGCCTTGAGGGACCCACATACCCACCTACATCCTCGGGGCTCCTTTTAGGATTTCTAGAAACCCCTGACCTCACCATTTCCTGCAGAGTGGTTCCAAGCTAAACAGGCTTTAGACAGAGTCCAACCTCAACCTCTCTCCCTGGAAGCCTCCAGTCTTCCGTGGTGTGTCCACCAGCCAGCGCAGAGCAAGGGCTCCAGAGAGGGACACCACCTTCCCCTCCCAGCCCCAAAGGCAGGGAGGTCCCCCAGGCAGGCCCTGCCAGTAGTGGTCGCCCCTGGTTCCCTTCTTCTCCCCAAGGCCTGGCTCCAGGGACACCATAGATTGAGGCTGCCCAGGAGTTTATCAAATGGGGTTCTGTTTTAAAAATGCAACTTCTCCAGCCCCACCCGACTCCTACTAATACTAACGCAAACTCTCTGGGGACAACAGTTGGGATGTGCCAGCTAACAAGCTTTCCAGGGTTTCTGATACACCCTGAGGTTGAAGAACCACCGTATAAGACCATACACCAACCATGTCGCCAGCTGGCTGTCCTGATATTAAATTACTGAGGACCTGCTGGGAGCCGGGCATCATACCAGCCCCAGAGGGCAGAGCTGAGTGAAGACCGGTCCTGTGTTCAATAGGCGCACAGTCTAGAGGCCCTGCTGGCTCACACAGCATCGGTCCTCTCAGGGCTGGAATGGGAGGACTGGCTTCATCCCAGTACAAATTCCAAGGACGATAATATTTATTTTGTTAAGCAATTTAAAAATAGGCACAAAAAACCTAAATAGAGATTTCTCCCAAGAAGACAAACAAATGGCCAGCAGGTACAGCAAAAAGTGCTGAACATCCCTAATTATCAGGAAAATGCAAATCAATGAGATATCACCTCACACCTGTCAGAATGGCTGTTATCATGAAGATAGGAGATAACAAGTGTTGAAGAGGGTGTGAAGAAAAGGGAATCTTTGATCACTCTTGGGAATATAAATTGGTGCAGTCACTAGGGATAACAGTATGAAGGTTCCTCAAAAAATTAAAAATAGAACTACCATATGATCCAGCAATTCCACTTCAGTGTTTTTATCTGAAGGAAATAAAATCATTATCTCAAAGAGATAGCTGCATTCTCATATTCATCACAGTATTTTAGTCAAGATATGAAAGAGCCTAAATGTCTGTCAATGAGTGAATAGATGAGAAAATGTCATATATATATTCACATATATATATGAATGTTATTGAGCCTTTAAAAAAGAAGGAAATCCTGCCATTTTTTACAACATGGATGGAACACGAAGACACTATGCGGAGTGAAATAAGCCAGACACAGGAAAGCAAATATTGTATGGTCTCACTCACGGAATCATAAAAAAACTAAAAGCCAAATTCCTAGTAACAGAGAGTAGAATGGTAGCTACCAAAGGCTGGGGACATAGGAGAAAAGGACAGGTAAAAGACATTAATCCTTTTCTAGCTTGGGGGAAAATGTAATCCTCACTGTGCTCCAAGCACAGTTCTAAGACTTTATGTGTAATAGCTCATTTCATCTTCTACAAAGTAGGTACTATTATTATCCCCATTTGGCAGATGAAGAAACTAAGGCACAAGCCGTTAAGTAACTTGCTCAATGTCACACAGCTATCACATGGTAGAGTGGAATCTTGGCTCTCAGCAAAATAAAGAAGCAATACCCTGAAAAGGATCACCAGGATTTGGGAAAACACACACAAGAACTTGGGGATCCCCAACTCCCCGTCATCAAATGCCTTTCTTGTTCCCAAACCGAAAGGGGGCCTCTCCCTCCCACACCCCCATTTCTGGGCAGTGTAGCAGGTGGTTCTGCTTCTGATTTATTTTTCGCACCGAGAGTGAAATCTTCCCATTCCTGGTAGGGAGAGTAAGGGCCAGCCTGGCCTTCCTGCACCCTGAGCATCTCAGATGGCAATGCCCCAGGGCAAAGCTCCCCACTGCAGTGAGCACCTGGGCCTTCGCCCCACAGCAGGGCAGCAGCCACTGGAGGGGGTCATGGGCAGAAAGGCTCCAGTCCCCTGGCAGCTGTGTTCTTGGCTCAGCAGGCTCCTACCCTCTCCGAGCCGCCCACCAGCACCCCCCATGCCGCCTGCTACTGATGCACTGTTAAAAGAAAAGGGAAGGAAAAAAAAACAAAACCTCTAAATTAAATATGTGCTCAGGGAAGAGGCTGGAACAGTGCTCCCGTTACCATCCTGGTTCTGATTCCTACTCTGGACGGGGCAGTGAGGCACTTTCCAGCAGCTCTCTATGCCAAATTCCTCTGGGCTATTTCAGGGCAAATAAGAATGCCTGGGAAGCCCTCTGGGCAGTCCTGGAAGGCATCACTGCAGGAGAGTCCCCTGGTCCTAAACAAGTCACTCCACCCACGGTTGACGGCCAGACACATCCCAGGCATCCGACAGGAAAGTCCCAGCCACAAAGGTGCCAGCTCTCCGCCTGGCATCCACAGGTGGACCCAGCCCAGGTCACCCCCAGGAGGAGCCTTGCCCCAAGCCTCGCTTACTCTAGAAGCACCAAAGGGCACCTCACATCTCTCCTTCACATTCTTTTTCAATAAACACCCTTAACAACAAGATAGCAGCAGTTGCTGTCTCCAGTCTGTACACAGACGGTCCACTGAGTGAGGGGGAGACTAGGAGCGGTGTAGCTGGGGCTCTGCACCTTTCCAACCTGTGCAAACCGGAACGTGCCCTTGTCCTCTGCACACTGGGGGCACCACCGTGCAGGCTCACGTGTGCACACACTGGATGAGCAGACATAGCCCCCCTCCGGGTATCACAGTTCAACTTTCAAGGAATGGAGATCAGCACACTGCCAGACAGGGAGTCTGGCACGTCCCCTGGGTGGCCCTGTTCGTATTTCCGGCGCTACATAAATAATAACAGTCAACACAATGGCTTTCTAGTAATTCATGATTCCTTATGATTCATAATTCTGTATGATTCAAACCCCTCAGCTGTGTCCAGGTGCTCGATTAGGCAGCTCCTGGCACCGAGTGGCCAGCCTGCTCACTAGAGAGCCCTCAGCGGAATTCATCTCACACTGACACACTTACACTTTTAACTCCTCTTACTGGTCATTTCTCTTCCAAAATATTTTTAGTTTCTAGAAAATCCTCTCTTATTCATTCTGCTTCTCCCTCCATGGCTTTGTATATTTCACTTTCTGGGAGATGAAGTTTCACGGAGAAGCCCCTCCATTTGTGAGCTGAACAAATATCTAGCATTATTGGTAAAAAGTTGGGTGCCACTGGGACCCTCTACCTCTTCTTCTAACTAAATCTGCTTTTCCTTAACTGCTAGTGTTCAAGATGACTATAAAACTATTTCTGGTTCAATATGTTCTTCTTTTGTTTAACAGGAATATTGCTTTGTTTTGATTTCCTATTATTTTCCATTACAGACTTCAGCATTTTAACAGTACTGTGCATTAAAATGGGATTTTTTTATTTTTAACAAGTCTGATTAAAAGGAATAAAAGAGACCTCAGGCTCTTCACCATTGCTTGGGCAGCTCCAGAGTGTCTAGTTCTTAAAGGTTTTATGAAATTCACATTTAGAGAGACTGCAGGTCAGTGCAACCCGCACAGGACCATTAACTAGCAGAGACCGTGCCCACAGTCCAGCACTGCACTGGTTTCATCTGGAGAGCAGACTGGCCTCCTTTTCCGCTAATCACGTCCACTTCCCAGAAGCCTCTCAAGTCAATTGTATTGTTTAGAGACCCAGGTCTCTGCCATCACATGGATTCTTGGAATCAGATTTGTAGCATTTGAGGGAGCAGCCACGGGTGGCTGCCAAATTCACCTCCTACTTTCCCCCAGCCATATCAACCCCAGCCTTCAATGTGCAAAAATCTCCACAAAAATCATGTTTATGGAAATTATATTGCCATGGCAACTGTAAAGGTCTCACAAGTATTTTTAAAATAGCAAATTAACAAAACCCACTCATAAAAATCTAAAATCTGTTCCTTTATGAACATTAGTGAACACACAGATTCTAACAAATACCAAATGTGTTTTGTGACATGATGGCCGAATGTCTGTAAAAAGTGCTCCTGATCTTGGATTAACTGGGGACAGAGGGTTGGATCTGTGAGAGCAAAGTTTGATTTTTCTAATAAGAGGTTGCATCTTGGATATATTCTAGAAAATAACACCAAGATCTTCTGGTGCAGAAAAATATGGGTAACAGATCTGAATTGCTGAAATACTAATTTCTTACTTTCTATTTTCACATCACTGATATTATTACCTTCCCCACTCTGCAAGACTATTCCATTTTTAACTCATAGGTTTTTAACAGTTGCATAAGCTTCTGCCGCTGTGATTTAGCCTGGCTGAATCTCTATTATAAAACCTGCTTCTCAAAAGTCTGCACACAAATCACAGAGGAGGAGGAAAAAAAAAAAAAAAAAACCAGATTCAGAGGTATCCAACCAAAACCTTTTTTCTTTTTAAAAATGTAATTGGTACGGATATCAAAGGGGATCCTTTTAAGTAGATGATGCACTAATTTTTGGTGTCTTTTGTAAAGACTTAAAACGCAATAGGCGTATTTTGATGACTCTTCANAAAAAAAAAAAAAAAACAACCAGATTCAGAGGTATCCAACCAAAACCTTTTTTCTTTTTAAAAATGTAATTGGTACGGATATCAAAGGGGATCCTTTTAAGTAGATGATGCACTAATTTTTGGTGTCTTTTGTAAAGACTTAAAACGCAATAGGCGTATTTTGATGACTCTTCACATAACAAGGAATCGTTGAGGGTTTTAACAACTCAAACAGTGGAGGAAGAACAGTCAAACCGTGTACCTGACAACTTCTTTCTTTAGCTGGTCTCATCCTCCAAAGTGTGGTGGAGGGGAGCAGGGGCAGACAAAGGAAATTGTGAGGTCGGGGGTGGGCACAAAAGCAAAATGATGGGTCCTCCAGAGCAGAACACACACTGGATTCAGGTGGTGATTTGCTCTCCGTGAAGCGTAAGGTGGAGAAGGGAATCACTACCCACTCCAGTATCCTGGCCTAGAGAATTCCACGGACAGAGGAACTTGACGGACTACCATCCATGGCGTTGCAAAGAGTCGGACACGACTGAACGAACGACTTTCACAGGACACAGGACAGTAAGGTAAAATAGCTGTTACAGCAGCCTGGCCTGACGCTGCAACTTCCAAAGTGATCATAGAGACAGAGAAATAGCAAAAAGTTGCTTGTGAATGGGGAGCTGGTTCTTAAAAGGCGGATGGTATTCAGACTCACATCAGGAAAAGAGGGAGAGAGAGCGAGCACGGGGCTGCGTGGCCAACAGGCTCCAGGATGAAGGAAGGCGGTGGCTCCCGAGGCAGCGATGATGATATGCTTCCCAAAATCAGAGTCTGCGAAGGGGACCGAGGGCGGGGAGGGGTGGCAGGTGGGGGTGAGGGGAAGGTAGAAC
>SJYX01019320.1:20191-31623 GCA_006410675.1 Oreotragus oreotragus | reverse complement strand
ATCTGTTCTGTTTATGAAAATAATATTCTGTGATATTTCCTCTGATTATCAATGGTATGGCTTCCCAGGTGGCTAAGTAGTAAAGAATCCGCTTGCAGTGCACAAAATGCTAAGTTTGATCCCTGAGTTAGGAGATCCCTTGGGAAAGGAATAGTGACCCACTCCAGTATTCTTGTCTGGGATATCCCATAGACAGAGGAGGCTGGTGGGCTATAGTCCATGTTGTCTCAAAAGAGTTGGACACAACTGAGCGACTAAACCCCACCACCAGCAGTAATAGCAATCATTGGTATGCTGCTGTTTTTATGTAAGGTGGAAGGCCTACCTTTTGTTTTGGAGGCTGTGCTTCCTTTTCTGATAGTTGCCACCAGATCAAGAAGCAGTGCTAGTCTTTATGCTGGCGACAGGCTTAACCTCAGAGTTGAGTGGATGCTTCAAGTATGCTTACTTTGTGTTTCTGTTTGAATGTACCTCTTCACTGAAATAGCGAATGACTGAGTCACGCGCTTCCTCCACTTGGACGTGATTGCTTTAGTGCATAGATCGCTCTGTGAGATTCACCTTTTGTATGACTCTTAGGTCCCTAAAGCACTGATATCAAGGGTCATTTCAGCACCACCGGGGTTTTTTACCACACTGCCTACCCTGTATGGGCTTCCCTGGTGGCTCAGACGGTAAAGCGTCTGCCTACAGTGCGTGAGACCTGGGTTCGATCCCTGGGTCAGGAATTTCCCCTGGAGAGGGAAATGGCAACCCACTCCAGTACTCTTAGCTGGAAAATCCCATGGNCCCTGTATGGGCTTCCCTGGTGGCTCAGACGGTAAAGCGTCTGCCTACAGTGCGTGAGACCTGGGTTCGATCCCTGGGTCAGGAATTTCCCCTGGAGAGGGAAATGGCAACCCACTCCAGTACTCTTAGCTGGAAAATCCCATGGGGCTGGACGGAGGAGGCTGGTAGGCTACAGCCCATGGGGTCGCAGAGTCGGACACGACTGAGCGACTTCACTTCTTCTTCACTACCCTGTATATATAAGGCACTCAGCAAATGCTTACTGAATTGAACTGAACTCTATAAATAATCAAGAGCCATTCTTTAAATTGCAAGCTTTTACATTTCAGGTATGTTTTGCTGTGTTCTTTCTCTTTCTCCTATTTACTTCCTTTCAAAAACATTCACTTTTACAGAGCTTATCTCTTCCTGGTTCAGAGAGAAAAAAAAGAGTCATCCATTTACTTGATTAAAAACACTGTCTGCCTCTTGGTATTGAATATGCAGAAACTCTAATATTAAAACTCAGTCTCTGGCCCCTCACGGTGATTTCCAGTCCTGATGACTTTACCCCCTTTAACTCATAATCACAGTGGAAAGGATCGCCCAGTGCATGTTTCTTTTCTGAGATACCAAGACACTCACTGACCAGCCTGAATCAGTGGGTGATTATGCAAGTCAGTAGTCAGTAGTGTCCATAGATTTAACATTCTAGAAGAAAAGCATTGTCCATCATATATGTATCTTTCCCTCTCCATGGACATCTGTGAACAGATTTCTTACAATACTGGAATACTGGAGTGAGTTGCCCTGGCCTTCTCCAGGGGATCTTTTTCAACCCAGGGATTGAACCCAGGTCTCCTGTATTGCAGGCAGATTCTTTACAGCCACCAGGGAAGTCCTACAACATCCCCTCAAATTCACATCTTTGTATATTTTTTTTTACTGAACTTATATTATGACTTTCTGTCTTGTTACTCTGCAAATAAAGAGTCAGGCTAACTGGATGTGATCCTTGACTTCTGCATTTTGTATTGACATAACATAGAGTTAGTTACTTAATGTGTCTAAACCCAGCTTCTGTCTCTGGTATTGACGTTAATATTGAGATCATAAGCCTGATGTGATAATTAAATAGTAAAGCTCATGAATGCTCAGTGTGGTTCCCGTGGGATGAAGCTTCAAGAATAATTGCTAACATTCACTGGCCATTTGTTCCATCCTATTATTATTCATGTTTACACAATAAAAAAAACAGCTAATAGAAAAAGAGGAGAATCAAATCGTAATAAGTTTTGTGTACACCAGTGCTAGTACTCTGCCTGATTTAGGGGGAAACTTTGAGTAAATATTGACGGAATCAACAAATGGAGTCAGAGAATTTTCAATGTGAAGAACATAGAAGAATTAGATACAGCCACCCAGTGATAGGAGAAGTGTGGTGCATGGGGGAAATGAATTCACTTGGTGTTGGGTAGGGTCAAGCAGTAGTCATGTATGGATGTGAGAGCTGGATTATAAAGAAAGCTGAGCTCTGAAGAACTGATGCTTTTGAACTGTGGTATTGAAGAAGACTCTTGGACTGCAGTGAGATCAAACTGGTCCTTCCTAAAATAAATCAGTCCTGAATATTCATTGGAAGGACTGATGCTGAAGCTGAACCTCCAATACTTTGGCCACCTGATGCAAAGAACTGATTCATTTGGAAAAGACGCTGATGCTGGGAAAGATTGAGGGCAGGAGGAGAAGGGGACAACAGAGGATGAGATGGTCGGATGTCATCACCGACTCTATGGACATGAATTTGAGAAGCTCCGGGAGTTGGTGATGTACAGGGAGGCCTGTCCAGGGAAGCACACGGTATTCGGTGTTCTCTGCCCAGATAGGTATATATGCAGTCAGCTTTAACCATGAAACTCCACTCGAACTTCAGTAAGTGGAGGTTTCAGGTTTCAGCGTATTGGTGGCAGATTATATGCTGGAATCGCTTTTCTGAAGTTTGCTTCATTTTTCTTTTTTCTTTGCTTTATAGGATAACTTGCTTAATTGGTATCTCTTTCCATTTGGATGGTGGAAACCCTTCATTATGTTCATAGAGGTTATGGGGCTTGTAGAAAAAGAAGGATAACTGTGGGAGAGGGAAAGCATAAACAGAGAAATTCTGAGTGATAGTGAATAGTGAAAGCCGCTCAATTGTGTCTGACTCTTTATGACACCATGGATTGTAGCCCACCAGGCTCCTCTGTTCCTGGGATCTTCCAGGCAGGAACACTGGAGTGGGTTGCCATTTCCTCCTCGAGGGGAATCTTCCCAACCTGCAGCCAGATTCTTTACTGTTTGGGCTGTCAGTGTATTCTGGTGGGAGGCCTCAATAACTAAGTTGGACTCTGTTTACTAAAAGACACGAGAGATGAATTTAAGAGCTATGACTCTGGTATTAAGAGAGACAAAGCAATTCAGACATTGTTATGCAGATTTGAACTTGATCTTGGCCCTAGAAATGGATTTCTATTCATAACATCTTTTCCTTCAGGGACACTTAGACTATCTAAATGACAGAATAAACCATGTGAAAAAACATACAGGGATCATAATGAGGATATGTTATCCTTATGATTGTTAATTTCTGTGGATAGAATATTGACAATGTACTACATAAAATGTATTCAGGTTTGATGTGTTTGGAGTCGTAGGGACATGTGTTTTATTCTAATATACTTTGCTTGCCATTTAAAAGTATCTATGGCTAAAATCTATAAATCTATAGAGAATTTAGGACTTTGTACAGTGACAAGACTTCCTCCTGCAAGCCCTGTTTTACATACATAATCTCATAGTTCTGTGCTACAGTGCCCTCTTCACAGATTGTTATGTAATGTGTGAAATAATAATGTCATCAAAGAAATTTATATTTTTGTTTCTGTTTTACAGACAAGAGACTTAACCCACAAGGGATTTAAGTGACTTAACTATGGTGGTTGTCCTTTGTGTTTAGAAAGAAATGATTTAAATTTTTAGCTAAGTCTGTTTAAACTTTTTCTTTTACAACCCTTTATGAGTGAGGTCTACTTAACTCTGAGAAGACACAGTTTTCCTTCCTTTGATAATTTTCTGCCAATTTTTGCATCACAGTTTTGACCAACCCTATCATAGCAATATTCCAAAAGTAAATTGAAGAAAACTGTGTAGATAGTTCACTTAAACTCATTTTCGTTACCTTATCCAACTGTGTTAGTTGGAAAAACTTTTTAAAACCTGAGTTTAATAATGAGCTTTGTGTATGAAGATCTCTAAGTTACATGAGAAGTTCCTCAGCGAAAGTGAAAACTGGCTTCTTTTTCTTATCTGGGTCATGATGCTGATGAATTAGAAATTTAATATCCATTTCCACTTTTTCATTAATTGCTGTAAAACTGCCTTGAATATTTTACTCTTCATTCTAAGTAATGTCTCACAATCTCTCCTCAGAAGTAAATCACTTATAAATGAATCTAACTGCCTCTTTTGCCCTTCACTTAACCTCTTATATCTCAAATGCTTGGTATTCTTTTGGGGAAAGGAAATTTATATTAGCCTCAGCCCTCTTTGTAATACGTTTGATCTTCTTATTAGCCTTTGTGACAGCTCTTAACTTGGCGGGACACCTTCACTGAGCCTGTGGCACCACTTTGGACTCTCTCTAGGAAGAGCCATTCTAGCGTTGACTCCATCCTCGTACCCAAGGAACATGGAAGAGTACTGTGCTCTCAGTCCAGCACCTGTGCTTGGCATTCTGCTGTATTTTTATTACCTGTGAGTAATAGGCATCTCGGGCCTGGAGGGCGGGGAGGACCCTTTGAAGGAGTAGGAAAGGCCCTGCTCTAGCACCTACCCGAGCCACAGATTCATCAACCAGCCAAGTTGCTTTACCTTCCTCTTCTCCATTTGTATCCTCCTAAGTATAAATAGTTATATGGGGCTTCCCTGATGGCTCAGTGGTAAGGAATCCACCTGCCAAGCAGGAGACGAGAGTTCAATCCCTGGGTCAGGAAGATCCCCCGAAGAACGAAATGGTTACCTACACCAGTATTCTTGCCTGGAGAATTCCACAGACAGAGGAGCCTGGAAGGCTACAGTCCATGGGGTCACAAAGACTCGGACATGACTTGGCAATTAAGCCACCACCACACGTCTATGCGTATATATATATGTATACATACACGTACATACATGACTGAAGCAGCTGAGCACAATTGAGCACTTGCGTATATAGTTTCTATGGGAAAGTGGCCTTCCCTAGTTACTTCGCTTCATTTATCATCTCATACAGTGCCATGTGCATTTTCAGTTGCCTGGAGGCAAGGCGGTTGTAAATCCTTTTCTTGCCTGTTCCTGACACGTGTTATGGGCATCTTATGTAATTTTTTTTTTCCTCTCCATCTCATATCGCCATCTTACTATAGAGTCTTGTTTCTGTAGGCTAAGTTTGGTAGTAGCTAAATTGCTCTCAATTCTCGATCCTACCCTGATGATATTTCTAAGCTCCCCAAAGCACCATCTGATGTGGTAGCTCTTGGCTTTGGAAGTGCAGTGTCTCCCAAAGACCATCATATAAACTCCAGACTCTTTAGCCTGTACATGTTAAAGGAAGATGTATTATACCAAGGAAGTTGCCTGAAAATGAAGGTATGTTTCCAGATAGGCCATATTTTAATTCATCCAACAGACCTATGGAGAATATAATATGGGCCGTTGCCTGTCTAGGGGAAGTAATGGGCATATATAGAACAGTGAGATATGTCAGGCCTTATGAGCTTACAGTCTGGTAGGGAAGAAAGACATGTGAACAAATTCCAATATAAGCTAAATAACTCACTTCTGTGTATGTGTGTGTGCATGTTCACATACACACAAGCGAATGTGTGTGTTGTGTAGGTTTTACCTAGAGAAGGAAGTGAGCACATATTCATATATTAGAAGTTACTACTTCCTGAAACAGTCAGTGCCATTACATGGAGTCTTTGTATTTAACCTAATAATGCAGTGGTTTTTTTTTTTTTTTTTTTTTGTATTTATTTATTTTTTTACACGAACTCCCAAACATGAATCTCTGGAGATGTAGAGGCTCACTGGAAATTTTATAAAACTTTAAAGCCATCTTCACAGAAAGCTTACCTCTCATTTTCTTTAAAAGAAAAAAAAAAGGAAATATTATCATATAAATAAAATAACGGTCAGAACAGTTTAAGAGAAGGACTTAAATTTTGATGTGCATGCTAATCCCCTCAGATCTTGTTAAAATGTAGATTTGGACTCCTTAATCTGAGGAAGGGCTGGTGAGTCTACTCCAGTCAACTTTTATAGATGCTGGAATAATAGGACCAGCCTTGACAAGCATTAAGAGTGACAGAATAAATGTGTTGATATCTGAAGATCTGTTAGTCTTCAGATATAATATCTTTACGTTTCAACTGGCCTCTAATAAGGTTGTCACTGATCCAATAGGACTCCTACTACATCAGTAAATGCACAGACTTTAATGCCTCTCTCCATCCTGGAAAATCCCATGGGCGGAGAAGCCTGGTAGGCTGCAGTCCATGGGGTCGCTAAGAGTTGGACACGACTGAGCGACTTCACTTTTCACTTTCATGCACTGGAGAAGGAAATGGCAACCCACTCCTGTGTTCTTGCCTAGAGACTCCCAGGGACAGGGGAGCCTGGTGGGCTACCATCTGTGGGGTCGCACAGAGTCGGACATGACTGAAGTGACTTAGCAGCAGCAGCAGCAGGGAAGAGATGATTAAATTGAGTGTTTACAGACAAAGGCTTAATCTCCAAAATATACAAATAGCTCATACAAGTCAACCACCAGAAAAGCAAACAACCAATCGAAAAATGGGCAGAAGACCTTAGTAGACATTTCTTCAAAGAAGACACACAGATCGCCAGTAGGCACACGAAAAGATGCTTAATATCACTAATTATTAAAGAAATGCAAATCAAAACCACAATGAGGAACCACCTTAACACCAGTCAAAATGTGTACTTAGTCCTTCAATCATGTCCCATTCTTTGCAACTGTATGGATTGTAACCTGCTCGGTTCCTCCATCCGTGGGATTTTTTCAGGCAAGAATACTGGAGTAGGTTGCTATTTCCTTCTCTAAAGGATCTTCCTGACCCAGGGATCGGACCGACATTTCTTGTATCTCCAGCATTGCAGATGGATTCTTTATCCTTCTGATCCATTGGGGAAGCTCACTAGTCAGAACGTCCATCATTAACAAGTCTACAAATAGCAAATTCTGGACAGGATGTGGAGAAAAGGGAGCCCTTCTACAGTGTTGGTAGGAATGGAGGTTCTTCAGAAAACTGAAAATAGAATTACCATATGATTCAACAGTCTCACTCCTGGACATATAGAAAACTATAATGCAAAGAGATGCCTGCACCCCTATGTTCCTAGCAGCATATTCACAGTAGCCAAGACATGGAGACAACCTGAAAGTCCATCAGTAGAAGAACGGGCAGTGAACACGTGGTGCATGCATACAATGGGATACCACTCGGTCATAAAGAAGAGTGAAATAATGCCATCTGCAGCTACATGGATGCAACTAGTATCATCATACTGAGTGAAGTAAATCAGAGAAAGTGATACTGTACGATGTCACGTACAGGTGGAATCTAAACTATGACACAGATGATCTCATCTACAGAACAGAAGCAGACTCACAAACATGGAGAACAGACTTGTGATTGCCAGCAGGGAATGGCTGGGGAGAGAAGCACTGGAAATTTGGGATTAGCAGATACATAGGATGTATAAACAACAGGTCCTACTGTATAGCACAGGCAACTGTATTCGATGTCATGTGAGAAACCATAATGGAAAATAAGGTTAAAAAAAAAAAGGATGTCTATATAATTGAGTCACTTTGCTGTATAGCAGAGATGAGCACAACATTGTAAATCAACTATAAATTTAAATAAAAATTGTCTTGAGTACAACTAAGTATTTGCTCATTCTGGTGAATGGTAGACTCTAAAGGATGTTTTAGGTAGAGGAATTAGTTTGTTTAAAATCACAGTCTTGAAACTAAATTAGAGATTTGATGGAATTGAAATCACAGGGCAAGAGAAAGAGGGGAATGGCGAACAGGACAGGCTGTGTTCCCAATATAAGAGAGAAGGACAAAGCGTCCTCAAATGGAAGAAAGTCTGTGAGAATGATGAGTCTGCTGGTATATGCAGTTCATGGTGGACCTCTAATCCGTATTGGGAGCAAGCAAGCTAAAAATCTATTATGCAGATAATAGCAGAAGCTGAAGACCATACTGCAGAATCTTGATCAAGAAAGAATCTTGAGGAAATCATGACCAGCACTAGACAGTGAAAAATTGGGAAGAATGAAGTTGGGATCAAGGTCTAGGTCAATTAGAGGATTATAGTAGGTTACCACCTGTTTTCTAGGAAATGGGTCACCGTTCATTGTCTGTGTTAAGGAAGAATGTGGAATATGAGATTCTAAGGGAGAGGGAAGGTTCTGTAGAGTGCTGATAATATGCAAGTAAATAAACTTTTTGAATAAGAATTGAAGGCCAGAGTGCTTTAAAGTCTCATGATGTTTAACTTACCTCTGTGACAACCTTGAACTTTTGGAGCTTAAGTTCATTTACTTTTAGTAAAATTTGTTTTGCTTTTTCTAAGAAAAATGGGGATATAAATTAGACTTAAATGTCTTTTTGGAGATAAAATAGCTCTTAAAATTATGCATTTTGATGAGATGAGTTTAAATGAACAAAATGCAATCAGATGAACAGTCCTTAAAATACACAGTGAAAAATCTTAGAATCTTAGAATCCAAAATCTTAGAATCTTAGAATGTTTAGAGAAAAATCTTAGAATGCTTAGAGCAAAGCATTTAAGGCTTTATTATATTGAAACCATTGAAAAAATGTTCTGAATGATGAACAAACAGAACATGTGATCAGGTTTTATAATGTAAAACTGATTTCTGTTTTCCAAGAATATGTCACTTTCTTACTCTGCTTACAATGTTCTTAAATATATTGTCCTCAAAATAAAGTCATCATTTTAAAACGGTGTTGTAATTATGATTGTAAAAATATTTTTACTTTGTTTAAATATGTAAAAATCTGTAAAATTAGAAGAGAGTAAAGATCACGCTAATACCTACATACAAGAGATAGCCACTGTTAAATTTTGTTGCAGAAATCTCCATGCAATATATGTGTTATTTCTAGTTATGAAATAATCAAAAAACGAAGTCAAAAAATGAAGTTAAAAAAATAGTCAAAAAATTAAGATCATGGCATCCAGTCCCATCACTTCATGGCAAATAGATGGGGAAACAATGGAAACAGTGACAGACTATTTTCTTGGGCTCCAAAATCACTGCAAATGGTGACTGCAGCCATGAAATTAAAAGACGCTTGCTCCTTGGAAGAAGAGCTATGACCAACCTAGATAGCACAAATATAACACTTGTATTTTTCATTCCCTCTATAGGGAGTGTTCTAGTAACAGAAACATTTTGGAGTTCAGAATGTTCATATAACTTACCACTTGCCTCTTCGAGCAGAAAAGTTTTGAACTCTGTATTTTTCAACTAGGAATTTTGTCAATATTTAAAAATAGGAAGATTAAAGACTTTGCTTAAAAATCCATGAAAATATGTGAAATAGTACTCGATATCCTGGAATGTTTGAGAAAATTCAGGCTATGTCGTAAGTGGCATTATCTCTGAGATTCCACATAATAAACTGTTAAGTGAAGATGATGGCGTAAGAGTCACAGTGAAGAAGAGTGAACTTGAATGCTCAGATCAGCAAGTACAACTTTTGAAATAAGGAGCAGCAATCCAAAGAGGCTGTTGTGGGTCTTGCTGTGTGGGCTTTTCTCTAGTTTCAGCGAACGGGGCCTGCTCTTCATTGCAGCCTCTGGGCTTCTTCCGTTGCAGGGCACGCGCTCTGGGGCGCATGCGCTCAGCAGTCGCGGCTCCTCTAGCTGGAGGGCACAGACTCAGTAGATGTGGTGCTTAAGTTTAGTTGCCCCGTGGTAGGGGGGATCTACGTGGATCAGGGATCAAGCTGGGATCTCCTGCATTGGCAGGCGGATTCTTGACCACTGAGCCACCAGGGAAGCCCCACAAGAGATATTTTTAAATGCTTATGTAATGTACAGATTGTTTATTGTGATGGTGCCCAAGTCAAAACTTTGTGGGGTTTTTTTGTAGAAAACTGGGCAATAATTACAAATGTTGCTGCTCTTGAAGCTCCCTTCAGGGTTTGATTCCAAATTACCTCCTAAGTTGCAACTCAGGAAACAAGAGAAAGTTTGATAAGGACTTGCGCTGTGGCAGCTTCAGGGGAGTGAGAAGTGAAGTGAAAGTCGGTCAGTCATGTCCGACCCCATCGAGTATACAGTCCCTGGAATCCTCCAGGCCAGAATACTGGAGTCGGTAACCTTTCCCTTCTCCAGGGGATCTTCCCAACCCAGGGATCGAACCTAGGCCTCCCGCATTGCGGGATTCTTTACCAGCTGAGCTACAAGGGGAGCCCGGAGTGGGAAGACCCATGCTGTCATCCCACAGCACCTTCTCAGCTGTGGAATCCACACTCCTCGCTCTGTGACCTGCCTGGGTTGGGGAGGTTCCTATAGGGAACATGCGTAGCTGGCTCGGCGAGCCTACAGCCAGACTCAGGAAAGCTCGTGCCAGCCAGGAAGGACGTGAACCCCCGCTGCTGGTCTGTGTTCACCTCCCTGCTGTGATGACCGTGTGACGGTGTCCGACAGCGGCTGATCCGTTCAGAACGTGGTTAAGTGTGACGGCAGCAGCATTTACTATTAATTTTAAATGCTTTCAGAATTCTTCCACGCTGGAACCGTACTGAACTTTTTTTTTTTTTTCATTTAATTTTTATTTTATATTGGGGTAGAGTTGATTTACAACGTGTTAGTTTCAGGTGTACAGCAAAGTGCTTCACACATATCCATTCTTTCTCAGATGCTTTTCCCATGGGGGTTTTTACAGACTATTGAGTAGTTCCCTGTGCTGTCCAGTAGGTCCATGCTGCTGATATAGTTTTGAACATTTTCACATTGGGAAAAAAGAGTTTTTCAGTGTTCAGTTGTCTAGATTTCTGTGTAGGTGGTGTCAAGGGTTTTTTCACTATGAGGCATAATACACGCATTATATCGTAATTAAAGATAGTGTCCTTTTGCACAATATTGCTGGAACATTTAAAAGTATATATTATTGTTGTTGTTGATTGGTTGCTAAGTCATAGGCTTCCCTGTCCTTCAGCGTCTCCTGGAATTTGCTCAGATTCCTGTCCATTGAGTCAGTGCTGCCATCCAACTATCTCATCCTCTGCTGCCCTTTCCCCTGTTGCTTTCAGTCTTTCCCAGCATCAGGGTCTTTCCACTGAGTCGGCTCTTCGCATCATGTGGCTAGTGTGTTGGAGCTTCAACGTCAGTTGATTTCCTTTAGGATTGACTGGGTTGATCTCCTTGCCATTAGATAATGTCTAAGTTTTTCTGTACCCAGTTAATTTGTGTTAACTTCTGTCTGGTTTCCTTTAGGGTAAGGTTTGATGAATACAGTTAATCTAAAAGCTGAGGGGTGTGTGTGTGTGTGTGTGTGTGTGTGTGTGTGTGTGT
>SJYX01019316.1:0-14932 GCA_006410675.1 Oreotragus oreotragus | reverse complement strand
CCAGTACTTGCAGGAGGCAGCCCCCAGCACACCCAGTGCCCAGGGCACTGACCCCCTCCTGCAACACCGCGAGATGGGCAAGCTTCGACAGCTGAGTTTTTTAAGTCCTCTGCGTAACACATCTACCCTTGTCTCCCCCGTGGGCGGATGCAGCCCAGCACCATTTGTCGGACACCATAGTGGCCTGCCTCAGGCCATTCCCGTGCTCTTCTGCAGTCTCCCAGGTTGTGGCTGTGGTTACTGGGGCCTCCTAGGTCATGCCTGTGGTCACTGGGGTTTCTGCAAATGAACTGGAGTCTGTAAAGGAGGAAAACATTTTCCTCAACTCTCACAGGGTCCCTGGCTGGGTCCAAAAGTTAAACTGACAAAGACAAGTTAACAGGAGAAAAGCAGGCACATTTAAACACATTTTTTTGAATGTTCACATGTACATGGGAGCTTTCACAAAAGAGGGAAGACCTGAAGAAGTGACCAGAGCAGGAGAGCAGGCAGCTTTCACACCTCGTAGAAGAAGAATCAACACATCAGTGAAGAATCGACCAGACCAAGAGGTTTGGGCTGGGGCAGCATGCGGTGAAGAAGTAAGTGGCAAGATGAGAGTGAGCTCAACGAGGTTTGTTTGCACGGATTTCTTGACTCCCAGTTTCCCTTTTCTGGTGCTAAAAATGTCTGCCTTCCTCCTGGCGGAACGTGGGCATCTCTCACACAGGAGTTTTCTGACCTATTTCAGGGAAGAAGGGAAGGCGGCCTCTGAAAAGGTCAGAGCACACTGCCTGCTTCTCCCGCTTCTCTAGTTCCTCCAGCTTGGGAGGGCCCATATGCCAGGGTGCAGTTTTCTGGGGGAGCGTGTCCTGAACCCCTGAATCACATCAAATAGTAAAGTCAGCCTCCCAGAAGAAAACCGTGTCCTGCAGACCCAGGGGGAGAGGTCATTTCAGACTCTCCACCACAGCTTTCATCATTACATCACTTAGAGAGGGTTCTACCCCTCAGGAAAGTACCAGGGTTTCTCATCCAGCTGGGGCATCCAGCCTCGACGTGACTGTGAACGTTATGGAGCCCAGTGTCCTATGCGCCACTCTTGATTCTAAACCTTGTCATGGCTTCCCATTCCCTGAAGAGTAAGGTCCAGCCCCTGAGCCACCACAATCCACACCCAACCTGGCTTCCCAGGCAAGGAGCCAGTCAAGCAAGCTGCTGAAACGTGGACAGACGTTTCAACACCCACCCTTCAACACCCACTCCTTGGAATACCCACTCTCCATCTCTCCGCCCAATAAAAATCTCTCATTTAAGGGATAAGGCAAAACTCACCTCCTCCAGGAAGCCCTCCCAGATCACCCCAGCCCACAGGGAGTCCCAGAGATAGGTCTCATCTGCACCACCCATGTGAATTTGGAGCATGTTTTTGTGCTGCAGCTTATTACTATTTTGTGTACGTTTTCATGGCCCATTGGGATGATGAAGTCCTGGAGTGGGTGAGCAGTGTCTCACACTTTCTTCTGCTTCTCTGAGTTCCTAGCAAGAGCCAGTGGGCACCTGCATTTCTGTTGACGCTGCTGGTGGAAGAAGAGACTCCACCAGCCTTCTGTCTGACCTGGGCTCCTAGGACAGAGCAGGAAGTCNTCTCACACTTTCTTCTGCTTCTCTGAGTTCCTAGCAAGAGCCAGTGGGCACCTGCATTTCTGTTGACGCTGCTGGTGGAAGAAGAGACTCCACCAGCCTTCTGTCTGACCTGGGCTCCTAGGACAGAGCAGGAAGTCGATCACTGCTTGCTTGAGCAATGAATTAGTTTGTCAGTCAACCTCTGTCCTTGGCATTGATGGAATCTGAAATAAAAGCATTACTTGGTCCTCATCCAATCAGTTCAGAGTCTTATTCACATTTTGTCTTTTTATTTGGACCTCTCCACCCACTCTAAATGTCACTATGCCCACAAAGGTAACTTGCAAAAGAGAATTCTATGACTTTGTTTTTATTTTTCCCTCAGTAGAACATAACCTTTGAAGGGAGAAAGCAAATTTAGGTGGCTTTTTTTATTTTCTCCTTTGGAACTAAAAGCATGGAAATTCGGTACATGCGGGACCTGGCATTCATTGTTGCCATGGCACCCTGTCATTTGAGGGGTTGGAGGATCTTCCCACAATGCAGCTCTCTACAGACTCGCGGGGACTGGGTAGATGGAGCACAGAGCCGGACCCTGTGCTGCTCATCTCTGTCTGACTGAACCTAGCCATGGGCTCAGCAAACACGAGCAAGTTGGCCCCAGATGATGGCTTGTGGCCCATTTTACATCACAAACCGAGGAAAGCGACTCTGGGAAAGCAGTTCTGTGCATGACAACGTGGTGGAAAATGACAGAAGTGGACTCCAGCATCAGTAGCACAGGAGGCCCGGCATCAGGCTCCAGGGAGCCCTGAGCAACAGCAGCCGGGCTGCAAAAGGCTGGGCTGGAGCCCTAGAGACCCAGGCAGGATTCCTTCTCACTCTTAGCCCTGCGTCTCTTTCTGTGTGTGTGTAGCTCGTCTTCTCTGTGAGCCATCGGGCCTCCCCCTCCCCCACCACCCTCAGAGACAGACACTCGCACAGTCTGGGCTTGGCAGTCCTGCCCCAAACTCACACACCCCAATCAGATCCACCAGCCCTGAGAGGTGGGGTCATAGCGGACAGATATGGCTGGTACAAGTCACCTCTGGGGTGTGGGAGGGGGTCTAAAGAATTCACGGTGCCCTGGAAACACACCCTCAACAGGAGGCAACAACACACGCCCTGCGGGGGAATGAATACCCAAGGGGCGGCTTCACAGCCAGGAGCGGCAGGATGCAGGAAAGCATGGTCCCCATCCATGAACGCTGGCAGAAGAGCCTCACGGCCCAGGCCCGGTCATAAAAGACCTAGAGCCCATCTAAGTTGTTTGCTCCTCATGGGGACACTGGAGGAGGTGGGATCTCCTCTGAGAGCAGAGTGCTGTTTTTGTGACAAATGTGTTTTCCACCAGCCTTTGAGCACTGCTCCAAGGGAGAAAGAGCCCGTGCGAGAAGCAGGTAGGAATGGCAAAAGGTGGGCAAGTCGTCTCCAGGTGAACCCTCCTCACCCAGCGGCTGCAGGAGAGGTTTGTGCTCTGTCCCTGACACATCCCAGGCCAGGGGAGCAGCTGGGAGCCTTGTCAGGTGAGCCCAGTCCCAGAAAGAGGTTCTCTCAGCATAAATCTCTGGTTATCTGCTGTTGCTCGGCGAAACAGTGACTTAAATCCACCAGTCAAGGGCATTCTCTGGTCGTCTGGTGGTTAGCAGTGGTTGAAAGGGTTGCGGGTTTGATCCATGGTTGCAAAACTATGATCCCACATGCCTTGGGGCCAAAAAACCAAAACATAAAACAGAAGCCATGTTGTAACAAATTCAATAAAGAATTTTAAAATGGTCGACATTATACACACACACACACACACATATATATATGTGAAAGCAAAAGTCATTCAGTCACATCTGACTCTTTGCAATCCCATGGACTATACAGTCTATGGACTTCTCCAGGCCAGAATACTGGAGTGGGTAGCCTATCCCTTCTCCAGTGGATCTTCTCTACCCAGGGATCGAACCGGGGTCTCCTGCATTGCAGGCAGACTCTTTACCAGCCGAGCTACCAGGGAAGCCCATATACATATAAATCACCAGCCAACTGTGTTGCTCACAAACCTGCAGTCTGGACAGGGTGCAGCAGAACAGCTTGTCTCTGTTCCACGCAAGCCTGGGGGTGGGGATGAGGCTCCCCCTGTTATACAACTCCCACGGTTCCCCGGCAGGGCTCCTGCCAGCTGGGAGCTCAGCCAGGTGCAGTCAGAGGCTTTGGCTCTCTCCCCCGGCCACCCCTAGGCCTCTGGGCTTCCTCACAGCAAGGCAGCTCGGTTCCCACAGCAGCACCCCAAGAGGTGGGGAAAAGTATGTCCCCACCCCGGCCTCACCCAGGGACTCTGGTCGACCAGAAGTCTTGGACAGACAGGCAGACAGATGGCAGCAGAGATGCTGAGTCATTTCCAGGCCAGGTGGGAAGACTCCTGCATCTCTTTGGGGTCCTCATGGGACATTGGCCCTGGGGAAAGCAGGCAGAATTAGGGGGGTGGGGGTGGCAAGGGACAGCTGTCATTTAAAACATCTACCGCCCTTAGACCACCAAGCTGAAGAGGCTACCAATACAGCTGAGCTCCCAGCTAGCAGCTGGGGTTAATGAAGCCCCCAGGTGGACCCAGAGGTGGGCCGAGGGGACATGGCTGAGGCACCAGCAGCCTCTGGTACCCGAGAGGAGGTTTTAGGAGCTGACATTGTCCAGTCACGAGAAGACACAGAGGTGAGGTCTGGAGTCAGGACTTTCAACCTGAGTTCTTGCTGAGCATCCTGACCCGGGCAAGTCACTTCACTTCTCCAAGCATCAGTGTCGGCATCTGAAAAGTGTGGGTTAAAAATAACCCTTTCAGGGGCAAGCCTGAGGAATGGAGGGTGTTTTCCTGGTCTCAGAGCATATCCCCACGAGACACATGTGAACTCCAAGAGGGAAATAGCCACTTTATAGTGAAGAAGCCTGGCAGACAGCACCGTACCCAAGTGATCAAAGTCAACTTCTCGTAAACAGACAGATCTACATCGCTGCTTCCCGGCGTTGCACCCTGAGAAAACACACCCGCACGTCTGCAAGTCCCTGCCAAGAACGCACAACCCGAGTTTCATCTCGGGGGAAACATCAGAGATACTCAGAATGGGAAACATCCTACAACGTAATTGGCCTTCACGCTTCTGAAACGTCAAGGTGATGAAAGACAAGACTTCTGAAGTCTGCTACCAACTGCGAGAGGTTTAAGGGACTGACAACAGATTACAGTGTCTGAGCCAGTATTTTTTTTTTTNGTCAACCTCTGTCCTTGGCATTGATGGAATCTGAAATAAAAGCATTACTTGGTCCTCATCCAATCAGTTCAGAGTCTTATTCACATTTTGTCTTTTTATTTGGACCTCTCCACCCACTCTAAATGTCACTATGCCCACAAAGGTAACTTGCAAAAGAGAATTCTATGACTTTGTTTTTATTTTTCCCTCAGTAGAACATAACCTTTGAAGGGAGAAAGCAAATTTAGGTGGCTTTTTTTATTTTCTCCTTTGGAACTAAAAGCATGGAAATTCGGTACATGCGGGACCTGGCATTCATTGTTGCCATGGCACCCTGTCATTTGAGGGGTTGGAGGATCTTCCCACAATGCAGCTCTCTACAGACTCGCGGGGACTGGGTAGATGGAGCACAGAGCCGGACCCTGTGCTGCTCATCTCTGTCTGACTGAACCTAGCCATGGGCTCAGCAAACACGAGCAAGTTGGCCCCAGATGATGGCTTGTGGCCCATTTTACATCACAAACCGAGGAAAGCGACTCTGGGAAAGCAGTTCTGTGCATGACAACGTGGTGGAAAATGACAGAAGTGGACTCCAGCATCAGTAGCACAGGAGGCCCGGCATCAGGCTCCAGGGAGCCCTGAGCAACAGCAGCCGGGCTGCAAAAGGCTGGGCTGGAGCCCTAGAGACCCAGGCAGGATTCCTTCTCACTCTTAGCCCTGCGTCTCTTTCTGTGTGTGTGTAGCTCGTCTTCTCTGTGAGCCATCGGGCCTCCCCCTCCCCCACCACCCTCAGAGACAGACACTCGCACAGTCTGGGCTTGGCAGTCCTGCCCCAAACTCACACACCCCAATCAGATCCACCAGCCCTGAGAGGTGGGGTCATAGCGGACAGATATGGCTGGTACAAGTCACCTCTGGGGTGTGGGAGGGGGTCTAAAGAATTCACGGTGCCCTGGAAACACACCCTCAACAGGAGGCAACAACACACGCCCTGCGGGGGAATGAATACCCAAGGGGCGGCTTCACAGCCAGGAGCGGCAGGATGCAGGAAAGCATGGTCCCCATCCATGAACGCTGGCAGAAGAGCCTCACGGCCCAGGCCCGGTCATAAAAGACCTAGAGCCCATCTAAGTTGTTTGCTCCTCATGGGGACACTGGAGGAGGTGGGATCTCCTCTGAGAGCAGAGTGCTGTTTTTGTGACAAATGTGTTTTCCACCAGCCTTTGAGCACTGCTCCAAGGGAGAAAGAGCCCGTGCGAGAAGCAGGTAGGAATGGCAAAAGGTGGGCAAGTCGTCTCCAGGTGAACCCTCCTCACCCAGCGGCTGCAGGAGAGGTTTGTGCTCTGTCCCTGACACACCCCAGGCCAGGGGAGCAGCTGGGAGCCTTGTCAGGTGAGCCCAGTCCCAGAAAGAGGTTCTCTCAGCATAAATCTCTGGTTATCTGCTGTTGCTCGGCGAAACAGTGACTTAAATCCACCAGTCAAGGGCATTCTCTGGTCGTCTGGTGGTTAGCAGTGGTTGAAAGGGTTGCGGGTTTGATCCATGGTTGCAAAACTATGATCCCACATGCCTTGGGGCCAAAAAACCAAAACATAAAACAGAAGCCATGTTGTAACAAATTCAATAAAGAATTTTAAAATGGTCGACATTATACACACACACACACACACATATATATATGTGAAAGCAAAAGTCATTCAGTCACATCTGACTCTTTGCAATCCCATGGACTATACAGTCTATGGACTTCTCCAGGCCAGAATACTGGAGTGGGTAGCCTATCCCTTCTCCAGTGGATCTTCTCTACCCAGGGATCGAACCGGGGTCTCCTGCATTGCAGGCAGACTCTTTACCAGCCGAGCTACCAGGGAAGCCCATATACATATAAATCACCAGCCAACTGTGTTGCTCACAAACCTGCAGTCTGGACAGGGTGCAGCAGAACAGCTTGTCTCTGTTCCATGCAAGCCTGGGGGTGGGGATGAGGCTCCCCCTGTTATACAACTCCCACGGTTCCCCGGCAGGGCTCCTGCCAGCTGGGAGCTCAGCCAGGTGCAGTCAGAGGCTTTGGCTCTCTCCCCCGGCCACCCCTAGGCCTCTGGGCTTCCTCACAGCAAGGCAGCTCGGTTCCCACAGCAGCACCCCAAGAGGCGGGGAAAAGTGTGTCCCCACCCCGGCCTCACCCAGGGACTCTGGTCGACCAGAAGTCTTGGACAGACAGGCAGACAGATGGCAGCAGAGATGCTGAGTCATTTCCAGGCCAGGTGGGAAGACTCCTGCATCTCTTTGGGGTCCTCATGGGACATTGGCCCTGGGGAAAGCAGGCAGAATTAGGGGGGTGGGGGTGGCAAGGGACAGCTGTCATTTAAAACATCTACCGCCCTTAGACCACCAAGCTGAAGAGGCTACCAATACAGCTGAGCTCCCAGCTAGCAGCTGGGGTTAATGAAGCTCCCAGGTGGACCCAGAGGTGGGCCGAGGGGACATGGCTGAGGCACCAGCAGCCTCTGGTACCCGAGAGGAGGTTTTAGGAGCTGACATTGTCCAGTCACGAGAAGACACAGAGGTGAGGTCTGGAGTCAGGACTTTCAACCTGAGTTCTTGCTGAGCATCCTGACCCGGGCAAGTCACTTCACTTCTCCAAGCATCAGTGTCGGCATCTGAAAAGTGTGGGTTAAAAATAACCCTTTCAGGGGCAAGCCTGAGGAATGGAGGGTGTTTTCCTGGTCTCAGAGCATATCCCCACGAGACACATGTGAACTCCAAGAGGGAAATAGCCACTTTATAGTGAAGAAGCCTGGCAGACAGCACCGTACCCAAGTGATCAAAGTCAACTTCTCGTAAACAGACAGATCTACATCGCTGCTTCCCGGCGTTGCACCCTGAGAAAACACACCCGCACGTCTGCAAGTCCCTGCCAAGAACGCACAACCCGAGTTTCATCTCGGGGGAAACATCAGAGATACTCAGAATGGGAAACATCCTACAACGTAATTGGCCTTCACGCTTCTGAAACGTCAAGGTGATGAAAGACAAGACTTCTGAAGTCTGCTACCAACTGCGAGAGGTTTAAGGGACTGACAACAGATTACAGTGTCTGAGCCAGTATTTTTTTTTTTTCTACTACAAAGGACAGAAATGCAATGATGCCTATATACATTCTAGTATTTTATAAATGTATACTTTACCAACTTTTATAATGGGGTAGTGATTCTATATTTTTGTTTTGGAGAAAGTGAAAGTGAAAGTCGCTCCATTGTGTCAGACTCTTGGCAACCCCATGGACTGTATTATACAGTCCATGGAATTCTCTAGGCCAGAATACTGGAGTGGGTAGCCTTTCCCTTCTCCAGGGGATCTTCCCAACCCAAGGATCAAACCCAGGTCTCCTGCTGTTTTGGAGAAATATACCCTAAACTTTAAGGTCTAAAGAAAAATGGGGCAGAGGGATATCCTGTCTGTAACATGCTCAAATAGTAGGGAAAAACATTCTTACACCTTTTCTATAGATCTGAGGTTGCGTCAAAAGTTTCCAGTCAAAAGAAAAAACAGGAACCACCTCACGGCATTGCGGTGGTTCATTTTATTTGACTTACTTATTTTTGGCTGCCCCGGGTCTTCGTTGCTGTGCAGGCTTTCTCTAGTTGCTGTGAGCAGGTGCTACTCTAGCTGTGGTGTGTGGGCTTCTCATCCCAGTGGCTTCTCTTGTTGTGGGGCCTGGACTCAAAGCACGTGGACTTCAGGAGCTACAGCGCAAGGGCGCAGGAGTCGTGGTGCGCAGACTGAGCTGCTCTGTGGCACGTGGAATCTTCCCAGACCAGGGATCAAACCGGTGTCCCCTGTATTGACAGGCAGATTCTTAACTGCTGGACCACCAGGGAAGTCCCTTGCTGTTGTTTTTAAAGGGTGAAGCCATTGCAACACCTCCATCTCCAGAGCTCCCCTTCCCGCTGAGACGGCTGCATCCTCTCCTGTCATCCCGCCCCAGGGCTCCAGGACCTTCTTGGCCCCCTCTTCCTGGCCACTCTGCCTCTGGATCCTTCTCATGCTCCATCTCCACTGGCCAAAAAGATTCTTCTAAAAGGCAAATCTGACCCTAAAGGCACTGTGGTCTGAGACTGCACGCTGTACGATTTCTAGTCTTTGTTAAGGGGTTTTTTACACCCCAGAGTGTGGTCTGTGCTGATGACTGTTCCACAAGAACTTGAGAAGAACGCGTGTTCTGCTGGTGCTGAGTAAAATTGCGCACAGAGGGCACTGTCTCCGGTTCACTAATGCTACTACTGAGTTCTAACTATGCCTTGATTTTCTGCCTTACAGATCTGTCCATTTCTGATGGAGAGTGTTAAACTCTCCATGTAACAGTGGATTCATCTAGTTCTCCTTGCAGTTCTGCCAGTTATTGCTTCATATAGTTTGATACTCTCTTTTTATACGTGGCTGGACTTCCCTGGTGGCTCAGATGGTAAAACGTCTGTCTACAATGCAGGAGACCCGGGTTCGATCCCTGGGTTGGGAAGATCCCCTGGAGAAGGAAATGGCAATCCACTCCAGGACTATTGCCTGGAAAATCCCATGGACAGAAGAGCCTAGTAGGCTACAGTCCATGGGGTCACAAAGAGTCAGACACGACTGAGCGACTTCACTTTGCCTGGTGGCTCAGACAGTAAAGCATCTGCCTGCAATGCGGGAGACAGCTTCGATCCCTGCCTGGGTCGGGAAGATCCCCTGGAAAGGGCATGGCAACCCACTCCAGTATTCTTGCCTGGAAAATCCCATGGACAGAGGAGCCTGGTAGGTTACAGTTCCCGGAGTTGCAAAGAGTCGGACATGACTGAGCGACTTAACCCAACCCAAACATTAAACAGGGCCGTGTCTTCTTGGAGAACTGATGCCTTCTTTACTATGGAAACTTCTTTATCCTTGATGATTCTCCCTGCTCTGACGTCTGTGTGTGCTGCGTGCTAAGTGGTTTAGGTCGTGTCCGACTCTTTGCGATCCTACGGACCGCAGCCCACCAGGCTCCTCTGCCCATGGGGTTTTCCCGGCAAGAATACCAGAGTGGGTTGCCATGTCCTCCTCCAGAGGATCTTCCCAGCCCAGGGGCCAAGCCCACGTCTCTTGTGTCTCCTGAATTGGCAGGTGGGTTCTTTACCACGAGAAGCTCTAAACTCTACTCTGTCTGAAGTAAATGCAGCTATTCCCACTTTTCTTTGATCAATATTGGCATGCTATATCTTTCTCCATCTTTTTACTTTCAGTCTTTATACACCTTTATATTTAAAGTGGACTTCTTATAGACAGCATATAGGTGGGTCTTGTTTTTTGATCCACTGAAAATCTCACCTTTCAATTGGCATATCTAGATCTTTGCACTATAATTGGTTCACAAGAGAGTTCAAGAAAACACCCACACTATAAATCCTGAAATGAATTTTCAAAGAGGTACAAAACTGGCCAATGTCCCCTGAGCAATAATTAATTACACCTCCATCAGATACAATTTATTTATATTTCTGTGGACAAGAATCATTTGAATTATTATAGTTTCGCTTAACTTATAGAGCTGCAAGATAGCTCTAAGACAATAAAAGACAGAGATAGCCAGGAAGGGTGGCCCTAGACAGGATATTCAGTGATCTTTCTCACCAATTCCAAAGCTTTCCCAATTTCCCCTGGCACAATTGAACAGATAACTGTTTCTATTTTTCTATGACTTGCTTTAATTTTTACTTTAAGTCCCCATTTAGCCTAGATAGCAAAAACATTACCTTAGTCAATTTGGGGTCACTTCTTTCCCATGGATATCATATGTAAGTTTCAGAGGTTAAAGCAGTGCCGTTACTGGGGAAGGGGCTATCTGGTCTTTGGTGTCATCTCTCCAACTTGCAAGACACTCAGGTAAACATCGAATTGTGCATGTTGCCATGGAGACATCCCTTATCCCCATCAGTTGCTCCTTTATATCTACAAGTTCTTGATGCTATTTCAGGTGCCCTTTTTAGGTATATATAAAAGTTCATGTCAGTGTATGGCAAAACCAATACAGTATTGTAAAGTTAAAAAATAAATAAATAATAAAGAGCAAAAAAAAAATGTGAATTATAAAAATAAAAAAAAAGTTCACCCTCTTAAACTGTGTGTAGGAAAGTCCATTTGGGCCTCCAAAGCCTGGCGTGCCCAAATGTTCATGGGGCCATTTCTACCCTGGGAATTTTCTGGGCCTCTCCCTAGAAGCAGGCTCCAAGACCACCCTGTTCTCACAGTCCACACAGCCATCCAGAGGTTCCAACACCTCCTAGGACATGACCCAGAAGGCAGGGCCAAGAACCTTCACCCTCAGTGATCCACCCTTTTCCCTCCCTCCTCTTCTGAAAATCTGTGTCTAAAGGAAGAATGGAAGGGACTTCTCCACCTATGAAGTGTTTTCCTAAACCTTTTATCCATGTTGGATGTCCTTCCTATCTCCCAAAGTATCTAAGCCCCCAAAACTCATGAGCCAATAAGAGAGATTCTTGTTTCGTATTTTCTGCTGCCCAGGTCCTTCTGAGTACAAAGGGCTGGCTCAGAAGGGAAGATAAATACACTGGGGAGAGACACTGGTTATTATTGCAAACATTTTTTTCCACCCCACCCACCACGTATGTCCCCAGTACAGGGGCTGTCAGGCACCTCTGGTTCCCACAGCACTTGGCACAGGGCCTACACACAGTACGAGTTCAGTATGGGCCAATACACGTGGCATTTAGCACAATGACATTTAATTAATGTCAGATTCCCAAAAGGAAATTGATGGACATTATGGTTTTGAGTAACAGCTCTGAGTTGTATAAAAGGGGGTTCAAATCTTAATCCTTCCATTTTCTAGTTTCGAGACTGTGGGCAAATAATATGCCCTTGCTAAATCACAGCTTCCTTACCTTAAAATGAAGGAAAGAGTCCTGAGTTCACAATGTTATTATGAAAATTCAATAAGATGTTATATGTAATGTACTTAGCATGATGCTTGGCATACAGTAGGTGCTCAATGAATGTTGGTTACTGTTACTGTTATCACCATTGTGAAAGTGAAAGTGTTAGTCGCTCAGTCATATCTGACTCTTTATGACCCCATGGACTCTATAGCCCGACAGGCTCCTCTGTCCATGGGATTCTCCAAGCAAGAATCCTGATGGGTAGCCATTCCCTTCTCCAGTGATCTTCCCAACCCAGGGATTGAACCTAGGTCTTCTGCACTGCAGGTGGATTTACCATTACTCAAATTATGCTGCCCAGGACCTAAGAAGCCTAGATCTTCTGTAACAGTGGGTTCCTATAGTGAAGTGGCGGCTATTACAGGGGAAAGAGACCTGGCCTGGCATCATCATATTACCTGTTCCCTCATCCAGGTAAGGTAGGCCTCTGGTGGACTCCCAGAGGTAAGAAAGCCCACCCTCTACTGTGCTGTGACCACAATGCAGAAAAGTGTCCACCCCAGTCTCATCACAGGGCGCCAATGTAGGCAGCCTTCCCAGCTATGTGGTCAGAGGCCCAGGCAGCAGCAAACTGCAAAGGGCACAGTCTCCAGAAGCCAGGCCTGTGTCTAGAGAGAAATTCCGTTCTTGAGACTCTAAAGTCAGGGCTCTGTCCAACATGAAACAGAGGAACACAGGTAATGAGTCATTCAGCTCCACACTGAGACACAAGTTGGGCTTAGATTTGAGATATTTCTTGCTAGTAAAACCCAACCACTGAGATAGGAGTGGAGTAGAAGAAATCCTTTCCTAGATCAACTAGATAAGACAGAAAGCAGGCACTAGGGCAATGATTGGTGAGCTTTAGTCTGCATCAGAATCACCTGGAAGGCTCCTTGAAACACACTTTGCGGGGTCCCAAGCCTGGAGTTTCAGACTCTATAGGTCCGGGGTGTATGGTTACCAGGTTTGTTAACAAAAATACATGACTTTAGATTTAAATTTGAGCTAAGTAATCATTTCTTTAGTACTTAATCCCAAATAGCACATGAGACACTCTTAGACTAAAATAATCATTCTTGTTTATCTGACATTCTCATTTAATTTCATTATTATTCCAATGAGTCAACTCATTAGGGAAAACCCTGATGCTGGGAAAGACTGAAGGCAGAAGAAGAAGGGGGAGCAGAGGATGAGATGGTTGAATAGCATCACTAACTTGGTGCACCTGAGCTTGTGCAAACTCTGGGAGGTGGTGAAGGACAGACAAGCCCAGTGTGCTGCAGTCCATGGGGCCGCAAAGAGCCGGACACAACTGAGCGACTGAACAACTCATTTAACTGGGGCATCCTGAAGGTTATCTGGCAACCCTACTGGGGTGGGGCCGGAACATTGGTGTGTCTAACAAGTTCCCTGGTGATGCTGTTGCTATGGTCTGAGAACCACTGAATAACTCAGACACCCCCTTTGGCAATTTCCAGATCAACTCTGAGTACTGCTGGCTGGAGCTTCCCGCCCCGGAGGCAAGTGCTCAGGGATCACAGACACCTTCACATATCCAGGTATTTGCCTCCAGGTTGGGAAGCTGGTGACGGAAGCCCAGGTAGAGTAAGTGTCTTCGGCAGCTCTTGACTGTCTTGGTCACTGAGAGGTGGGTTTCAGAGACTCACCATTTAACCCAAAGGATTATAATAATTTCAACACCAGAGCTAATCCTCTATGGACAGGGCACTTGATCTTGGCTAAGTCTGTGCAGACTACCTTGAGAGGAGGAGACACAGGTTTCCCTGTGACAAGGAGCTGCTCCTCTGCATTTGGGAATCAATCCTCGCCTTTGTTTCCTGCAGCATCACCGTTCAGAGCGCTGATTCCCCTGCCTTTGCTCAAGGTCACAGGTGCTGAGAGATTCAGGGCAGCCCCTAGGTCCTTCTTTATTTGTGTTGAGCAAGCACTTGTTTGCTTTCATCCGCACACCCAGGCCCTAGATGGCACGAGAGCTGTGGATTGCTGGGGTGGGAGGTTATTCTTGTCATCTGCCTTCCAGGTAAGCAACTCTTGTTTCCCACTGACTCTATGTGTTTACATGAAGACAGCATATATAAAGACAAAGAGGAAAGTACTGAATAAAAAGAACACTAAAGAAAACATTTAGATGAAATGAGCAACTACTCACAGCTGACACATGAGCTTGGGATTGTCCTGTCGCCCCTCCTTGTGTTTTAATCAGTGACAGTGGCCACTGGCTTTCAAGTCCACCATCACTGTGTACCCCTGCCAGAGAGGCTAATTTATTTGGTCTGGTTGTAGACTGAGCAAAGGGAGTTTTCATGCATATATATGGAATCTAGAAAAATGGTACTGCCGAACCTATTTGCAGGGCAGGAACAGAGATGCAGACACACAGCGGGGTGGGGAGGAGGGATGAACCGGGAGATCAGCACTGACACATGTGCACCATCAGGCTTCCCAGGTGGCGCTGGCAGTAAAGGACCTAGCTGCCAGTGCAGGAGACATGAGATGTGGGGTCAATCCCTGTCGGGAAGATCCCCTGGAGAAGGACACGCAACCCACTCCAGTATTCTTGCCTGGACAAAGAGTCAAACACAACCGAAGCGACTTAACATGCACGCATGCATATATCACGTGTAAAGCAGAGAGCTAGTGGGAAGCTGCTGTATAGCACAGGGAGCTCAGTCCAGGGCCCTGTGATGGCCGAGGGGGTGCGATGGTGGGGGATGGGGAGGGAAGGGCAAGAGGGAGGGAAATATGTGTATGTATAGCTGACTCACTTCATTGTAGGGGAGAAGCCAACACAACACTGTGAAGCAACTATAATCCACTGATTAAAAGTTTTTAATTAAAAAACAAAACTCCCCTGGTGGTATAATTAATATAGCAAAATGTTGAAGTTGAACTGTCATCCTGCGTGGTCATGACAAACCCTGACATCATGAATCCTGCATCCCTGCTCTGGGGGAAAATACACGCTTAGGTTCCCATGAGCCTCTGGTCCCAACAATGCCAGCACCCAATCAACACATAACCTGGGGCTGTGTGTGTTTCTGTCTCAGGACACCTTATCTGACACAGACACTTGACTCA
>SJYX01019313.1:709964-732887 GCA_006410675.1 Oreotragus oreotragus | reverse complement strand
TTGGCCAACTTTGGAACTATCTCAGCATCAAAATAAGGAAAGTAACTGCTTATAATCCATTATATTAAGTAAACAAATAAAACCATTAGTGAGGAAACCATATACACACTTTCAAATTACCTCCCCATGCAAATATTTATTATTTACAAAAGTAGAAAAGGAACTTCTCAGTCAGGAATCCTGGATGACACTATCTTAGTCAAGTGATCAAACTGAACCTCATCATTGATGGGACAAACTAGAATTGCACATCACCTGACAGAATGCAGTGAGAAAAGCACAGCCCTCTTCTGCGATGTCCTGCAGAAGATGCATGACTTGAAACAAGTCTTGAGGAAGCATCAGACACCAAATTGAGGAACAGTGACAAAATATCTGGCCTGTAATCTTTAATAATGCCAACTCATTGAAGTAAAGGACTGAAGAACTATTCCAGACTGGAAATGACTGAAAGGACTAAATGAAACATGTGATTTTGAACTGGATGTGTTTGCTGTAAAGAGCATCATCAAGACCATGAGAAAACTCAAATAGAGTCTAAAAATTACATGACATTAATGTATCGATGTTGATTTTTTTATTTTAAAATTGTATTATGGCTATTTAGGAGAATATCCTTGTTTTAGAAGACACTGTGGATAATTCAGGGAAAGGGTATATCGAATCAGCACTGTACTCTCACGTGGTTCAAGGGGAAAAAGAGGCTTTTTTGTTCTATATTTCTGTTTTCTAGTAAGAGATTATTTCAAATTGTATATTTTTAAATTATACAAAGTCTAGTAAACATTCAAGTTGCTTAGTGTGGAATTCATGAAATTTCCAGTTTTGTATCTTACCTTGCATTTTACCACTTCCTTGGCAATAAACGCATGTTTTAGCTGCAGAGCTGGTTAAGCCTTCACTCATCCTTTTCTAGGAAGACCTGTTTCTTGTCTCCTGGAAAGTCTTTTCCTATTCTTTAGGACCCCTTGAGATGCTCACTTTCCTGTGGAACCTTTACAATTCTCCTGAACATATTTACTCAAGTCCTCTGTCTCTACCATTTTTGTACGTTACTCTGTGTGTACTGTGGGGATTAAAGGGAAATTTTTAAATGAAGATTTAGCATTAAGCTTGGAATTTTATAAATGATTAGAAGGTAGAAATGATTATTTTCACTATCCTTACAATTTTGGTGCTTTTTATTCTCTGATTGTAAGCTATCACTGTGTTATACTTTGCTATAATTTTTTAATATAATTATAACCTTGTTATAGTTATTTAATATACTAGAATAAATATTTAAATGTGTGGAGCAACAAAATCCTACTTCTGAAAAAATCCAGTGGTTTTTAATCTATAAGTTTTTTTTAATGATTGCAGGTTTTATTTTCAGCTTGGTTATTTTCCAAGTTAGTTGTGTACTGAGAATAGAGAATTGGACATTTTGCACATATAAAGTACCTTCTTTGGTTTTGACAAGATGAGAGGTATATTGTGCTTAGTTCTTACACTCATTTTCTTACTTTTCAGACAAAAGATTTTCTGCTGCTAATCTGTCAGTCTTAAATCTCCTAGGATATGCTTTCTTCAACCTTCCTCTTTCTTATTTTCTGAGTAAATAATTATATGATATTTTCCAGCTAATGTATACGTTGCTCTAAATCAAAGCTCTCTAAAAGAAAATTTTACATGGGAGTGAATCACATAGTAAATATTAATGGTATTTTGAAATAATAAACAGCAGCTATAATGGCTTTAAGCCAAGTCAAGCCAAAGAAATAAAGTAGAGGTTACTGAGTTCAGGATGATGTTATTATTCACATTTTTTCTCTTAGAATTAGAAAATTCTTGAGGAATAACAATAAAATCCCCCAAATTGGAGACACAAAAGAATTAGAAGAGTAAACTCAAGACATCACACTTCTAACTTTAAAGTCAAGGAGAGAGAGAAACCTAAGCATGTAGATCCAGTCCAAGTCTTGTCTGCTTTCCTTTAACCCCCGATATTACACGTAACTTTCTGTGATGTTGATAGCCACATTCCTCACATAAATTGCTGAAGGAGTTTCTACACAGCATCTCTCCTTCAGTATTCACTCCAAACAAGTCAGCAATCACTATTCACTCTTTTGAGCTTGAAGAATTTTCTTTTTATGTGCTTTGAAAAGTGTTATATGAAATTTGAAATTTCCAAGGTGTTGTTTATGTTCAAGGACAGATTTAAACAATGAGGAGACATCAGGCTCGGAAGAGTCTTTGAAAACAAAGACAACCTATATCTTATATGAAGGAGAAAAAGTATTATTTGGAAAATGCTGTGAGTAGATAAATGACAGAACACACATACACCCATCTAGTTGTCACTGCTAAGTCCCTTTCCTCATGTTCTATGCCTGTATTGCTGGCTCTTTAACAGGACTCAAGAGCTGCACTTTGCACTGTGGATTTCAGAGGGCACCTAACAAGCCACCCATATTTTGGAAGCAGTGAGCAGGAGGATTAATGAGTTGTTTGGCCCCCTTCCTTTGAATGAGTATTTATTGATTCTGACAGAGGCCTAGGCAAGTGGATGATAGAGAGTAGAGTTGCATACCTCATCTGGCTCTCTGCCTTAATTTGTTTATGAAAATGAATTAAGACTGATGGCAAATAAAAATGGCAAGGAAGACAGGACACAGAAAACTATAATGGTCACAGAAAGACAGAGTATCAGCTAAAAAAAATCCAGTTCTTAGCTGGATGCTATTTTTATAATCTAGGATTTTAGACACAGATAAGCTATTTTAATATCATGCATATGAATACATTCACAAAGTTATATGCAGTTTACAGCCTTGAAAACAAGATCTTCCTAACTTGCAGCACTGTATGCTCAATTTCATGTATCTAGGTCTGAAAAAAAATCAGATTGTGTTGTTTTAGTTGCATATATCATCACCAATAAAAGAGATTTCTGGGGTTCTACTGTAATGGCACCTTTGTTAAAGATGCATAAAGTCAGTGGAATAGAGCTTATTTCTCTACAGCAGGCGAGGCCCTGGGAGTCCAGCAGTGATAAATATTTATCACTTAAAGTGAGGCATAAATAACTCAAAAGGGAAGATACAATAATTAGTCTGCATGTGGAGGGGTGTTTGTTTGTTTGCTTGCTTTTTTGGTGGGATTCATTTTGTTTTCGCCAAGGCACGCTGTGGACCAGAAGAAAATCAAAGTTAGGAACGCGTGCCCTCTCATTCTGTGTGGCCTTTAGCTTCCCTGGTGTGAGAGTAAGAACCTGCCATTGAAGTTTACAGCCAGCTCAGTCTCTGCGCAGCTCTAGTCTCCTGCTGGTTTCCAAGGGCGGTGGTTACAAAGTACCACAAAGGAGGAGGCTTAAAATAGCGGAAAGTTATCGTCCTATAGTTCTGGAAGCTAGAAGTCTGAAGTCAAAGTGCCATCAGGGCCTTCGTTCCCCTGAACTCTGTAGGGGAGGATCCATCCTTGCCTCTTCTGACTCTTGATATTTGCCAGTGCGCCATGGAATTCCTTGGCTTGTTAGACACATCACTCCCACTTCTGCCTCGGTTGTCACATGGCCACTTTTCAGCAAACTGCTTCCAAATCAGTTCACTTTCTGATTTACTACGGGGTTTGGACTTCTACAGGCTTCCTTGGTGCCTCAGATGGCAAAGAATCTGCCTACAATGCAGGGGACCAAGTTCAGTCCCTAGGTCAGGAAGATCCCCTGGAGAAGGGGATGGCTGCCAACTCCAGTATTCTTGCCTAGAGAATTCCATGGACAGAGGAGCTGAGTAGGCTACAGTCCACGGGGTCACAAAGAGCAGACACAATTAAGCAACTAACACTTTGACTTTCGCTTCAGGATTTTTGCATATCTGTGAAGGAACCAGTTTAACCCATACAATTCTCAATTATTTTTCTCCTAAACCTGATATATTTTGGATCATACATATAGATGAAAAGCACATTTCAGTAAGAAAAACCAAAACAAAACAAAACTGTGAGAATACTTGAAGCTAGTTTGAATTTTACCACCTTTCTTATCTTCTCAATCTAATTACAGCATTCTTCTCATTTTGTTATAGTTTAAAAATTGTAGCATATTTGAACAGTTTCCTAGTTTATGATTTGTTTGATGAGATTTTTTAAAATAACCTGAAATTTTTTAACATTGTATGTTAATTATACATTCATGCTTAGTCGCTCAGTTATGTCTGACTCTTTGTGACACTTTGGACTGTAGACCACGAGGCTCCTCTGTCCATGGAATTTTCCAGACAAAAATACCAGAGCGGGTTGCCATATCCTACTCCAGGGGATCTTCTCAACCCAGGATTCAAACCCGTGTTTCCTGTGTCTCCTGCATTGCAGAGAGATTCCTGATGCACTAAACCATCTGGGAAGCCCATCTGTCTGTCAATTATACTTCAGTGAAAAAACAAAACCAAATAAGCATACAGACTTGATTCTATGCTGCATAAATGAGACAAAGACACAAAGGCTGGATATAAAAGGCTGTAAATAAATATAACATTAGCCAAAAGTAAGCTAGTAGTTTTATTAGTGTCATACAAAGTAGATTTTTTAATTTTATTTTTTAAATTTATTTTAATTGTTTATTTATATCAGGGCACTAATGAATTAGCATAAGCCTCATAATCTCTAATTCTATCTGTCATTTAGATTCTCTTTAGATGGGCCTGCAGCTCTGGTTATAAATGAAATGCCTACTACGTGCCAGTCTCTGAGCAAGAAGCTTTTCATACAACTCTCCCAGAAGTCCCATTATATTGGCATTTTCTATCCATCTTGCATATAAGTGAATGAAGTAATTGTAGTTACATGAGGACTATTGCTTCTTATAACATGTTAAATACAGAAAACCCACCCTTTTGAATCCTCCTTGAAGCTAAATAACTGGCTTTCTTAATTTTTCCTCAGTGACTAGACTGGCTGTTTGGCATTATGTACAGACTGACTAATTACTGTTCTATGATTGGGCTGTGCTTATTATAAAGGGAAAAATTCATCCTTAATTTGTCTTTTGGAAGATTATTTATCTTCTAGACTTTTGGAAGATTAATACATTATTTTTCTGCTTTTTAAATTAAAAGAGATATTATTTTATTTTACTTAGTTTTAGAGCCCACACTCAACATTTGAAACCATATACAATAAACCATTATAATAATGACAATGCACATGTTTATCTGTTATAACCAAAACTGAATTCAAGCTATACAAACCTTGAATTTTAGAATTAGTATTACAACCTGGTATTTTTAAGACCATATCCCTATGCCTGATCCATTTACAGGAACCTGAGGAAATAATTTGTTCTGATGTAAGATTTAGCTTTTATCTACTGTACCATCCTCTTTGTTCTCTCCTTGTTCCTATTATTTCCACCCGTGAATTACCATTGCACAGCAGCAAGGGACGGTTCTGTTGATCTCTACCTGACGTCCATTACACAGTAAATGAGATTCAGCCTCCCCATTGTGGTTCACGAGAAGCTGCCTCGTCTCGATTCGGTGCTTTTGCCCTGCTGTCCAGCACATGCCTTCCTGCCACACCAGCTGCTTTGCAGTTCTCAGTAGTCCCTCAGCAAGAGCAAGTTCTTTCCCTTCCTGGGTCTTCCACTCATGTTATTCCCTCTGCTCTTCCAGGGCTATTCCTTCTGTTTTCTGGCCTCAGCTCAGATCTGGAGGGAAGCCTTCCTTGTTTACTCTTTTAATATAGATTCTAACCATGTCATTCTCTAACCTTCTGCACTATTTCCTTAAGAAGACTTTACACCTTTTATTATTTATTCATTTACCTGTTATTGTCAGTTCCCCCTTTAGACTGTAAGCCCTGTGAATATAGAAGATGTATCTGTTTTGTTGACCGCAGTATACCCAGGTTCCTTCTCATTGCCTATATATGTAAAAGATGTTTATTAACTATTTGTGGGAAAATTAATAAGCACTTAACTCTTGGTTTCCTTGTGAACTCCTGGTGCATTTTTAATGCACTTATGTTGTTGTCAGTCTGCTTACTAGCATGTGACAGAAGTCAAGGAACTAGCAAGATACTGAATGTTCTGCTTTTGGTTTTTGTTATGTGGCTAAGGAGCAACATTGAGATTTTAGGAGTTCTATAGTTGACTGATAGCTCTTTTAAAAACAATATTTGACCATACCCCTCCTTCATTATATTCTAAGAGTAACAAATATCATCATTCTTCTGCATTTTACATGAGGTAATGGAGAATATAAAAGATAAAACTACTCTTAATAGTAAATTCCAAAACACATTTCTTTAAAAGATAACTCTTAAGGTGAAAACAAAAATGTAGTTATAAAAATTGTTTATACCTTTCATAGGTTGTTGGGGAATTTTAATGTTGATATAAGTACTACAAATAATGACTCAATTATATATATGAAATGTTTGAATTGGTGTCTATTACAATCAGAGTATCAAATGACATTTATTTAAACTATGAATGTGATGGATTATTCTTTAAAAAAAACCCCCATATTTATTGTTGGCTATTTTTTGTGTCTCTTCAGGACGCAGCCCATTGACATATGTAAACATTTCCTACATGTTAAATAAGTGAGTGGTCATTGAATGTGTGCTATTAAATTGAGACTTAAAGTATAATAGTAGTTGTGTGACCTTTCCTGAACCTGATTTCACCCTGTCTGACAGTATAATGCCGAGGAACAGATACTTTGGGAATGTTTTCCAGCTTTGCAATGTAAATGCCACTTAACCATCTTTTTCTATAAGGTGTAAATATTATTTATCTCATTGGGAATTCTTCAGAATACATATGCTGGTTATTGAAATTAATTATCATGCTTGTGAATAAACCAGATGACTGTTATCTCTTTCAAATCCTTAATCAAGTAACTCTAAATAGCTTTTCTGTATTTGGACAAGGTTCTCTAGAAACTGTCATGATATGTAAAATGTAAATGAGTTAAATAATAGCTAATAAAATACAAAAATGTATGCTTGGTTTATTCCACAGATTTAAAAATCTCCAATGGCAACTAGAAAATAATAGTAACAAGTCTTATGGGAAGTTACTGGTAAATGTTATGCTTTGGCATTATCTTGCTACATTGAGAGAGGCAGTGAGTGGTATCTTTTGTCCAATTACAGTGTACGTTTTTTCCTTAATTTTACCTGCAGAGGTCACTGGTGTCACAGGGCAATCTCTCTCTCTCTGTTTAGGTTTTGATGGATAATTACCTGCTGACAGGTAATGTGTTAGAGAAATAAGTTAATATATTCTTACCATTTACTATTCAGTAAGGAATTCATTAACATAAAGATTATGACCTAGAATATACCCTTGGGAAACTTTCATGTTGATATGCTTTTATTTGGAAGGTGAGTCACTATGTTTGCTAGTGGAAAATAGTTGACAGAAACTAAATTTTTAACTTACTTCTTATTGGATATAACTGTGGGGTTCAGTCAAATGACAATGAAGCAAGAAAAAAATAAGTGAATCATTCATTTACATTGTATAAAGCAGATATATCCTTGAATATCATAAGAGGTATGATTGTCAAAAGAGAAATGCATTATGTAAACCTAGTTAATAGAACTTGCTTTACACATTTTATTGGATATGTTAGTGAATTCTAAATAGTAGCCTTCATTCATTCAGGTGGTTAATATATTAGAGGCCACAAGAGATGTCTTCTATGAATTATTTAGTTGAGATGGTGACAATAAAACTTTGCATTTCACAATCTAACACAAATTCAATTTTTTATTCATATAATTCTTATATGGCATTTGCCTACGTACCAAATGTTGATTTTTAAATAATAAGTTTCTATTGATAATTGGTGAAAACGGCTCAATTAGAGTTTTATTGATTTTGCTTTTTCTCTTTGAACAAATATTAAGACATGAGCATTAGAGACAAACTGGACTGAATTCAATTTTCTTCCTTTTCTAGAACAATAACGACAAATGGTGTCAGCAGAGACACCTTAAGTGTTGAAAGTCCATGCAACTCCTGACTAGGGAGATGTGCCATTTACAGCCACTTCTGCCTCAGCTGTGATGGCCAGAAAATAATACAGGGACCATATTGCTGCTCTTTCTATGGGGAAAAGTAATAAAAGTAACCAGAATAAAGAATGGTTAGTGACGATCCACTCAATTTTAGATTGGCAATACTGTCAGTTCAGAGAGTTTTTATGAAATATTTTAATGAACCTGATTTTGTTTTCATCAAAGCCCAAATTGGCAATGAGATCATTCTAAATCTTTCAGATAATTGTGAAACTGTATGATGGTTAAGAGTGGGTCCATTAGGTTTTTGCAAAATTAAAATAGGGTATTAAGAGTTAATATTTTAATTCCTTGGAAATGTCTTCACAACCTTTCTCTGTTTCACAGTGAAAGGCAAACATTATCCTGAGGTTGATACGCATTGATTCTGAAAAAGTATAAATGTATTTGTACTAGAACTGCAAATGTTTGACAGAAATTGGAAAGTGACTCTTGAAGAAACTCTCAGCAGAAGAACCATAATTAGTTTTAAGATTTGCTTCTTGTGGCTTTTCAGACCAACAGGACTTTGTTTGCTGTAGCATCTTAAAGTATCTAGGGGACATTCACACTTCAACTATCAAGGAATACTATGTTTTACTCTAGTCCAAAGGGCAATGCGACTATATGGTCAGTGTAAAAAATCACAACAAAAGTTCCAAATACAAGCCATTTAACTTGAGGTCAGTTCTCCTTACTTGGAATAGATAAAATATTTAGACTTTTCCGAATCTTTAAAGTAGCCTTAGTGTGATGGTTTCTGACTCTGTGGATTTGTATATTTATTTTGAGGGAAAAAAATCCTCTTCTACTCTTTTCTGTGGTGCCTCTCCCAGTTTTGAAGATGAGATATAAAAATACACACAACAGAAATAATGGCAAATTTTTAGTTTACATAAGCAGTGATAGTAAAATAAATTAACCTTTTAGTTTCACATACAGAATTTGTTCTAAAAGCTTAATTTGGTAAATTTTTTGACTCACTGGTAAAGGAATATAATCAAAACATAGAATATCATATTGTCGTTAATCAACTACTTAAGTAAAATTTATTTGAGCTTATATCATATGCTAATGTGTTCATATATAGAAGTATAAAATATAGTCTTTAATGAACTTTAGCTAAGAAGAAATGAAAATAAGGTAATAATAATAATAATAATATAGGGTTATGTGCTAAACGGATAGAAATATTAAATAAAATCAGTATTTACTTAGAGAGGGAAGATATTCATATTTGTGACCACTATCATGAACCCTGACAGCTCCACAGATAAAAGAATCCACCTGTAATGCAGGAGGCCCTGCTTCATGAGTCAGGAAGATCCCCGGAGAAGGGACAGGCTACCGACTCCAGTATCCTTGGGCTTCCCTGGTGGCTCAGCTGGTAAAGAATCCACCTGCAATGTGGGAGACCTGGGTTCGAACCCTGGGTTGGGAAGAACCCCTGGAGGAGGACATGGCAATCCACTCCAGTATTTTTGCCTGGAGAATCCCCATGGACAGAGGAGCCTGGCAGGCTCCAGTCCGTGGGGTGGCACAGAGTCGGACACGACTGAAGTGACTTAGCAGCAGCAGTAGCAGTGACTAAACACAGCACACATCATGAACAAAAATTACACGTGAAAGTATTTAGGCACAAAGTCAAGCACAGGGAGTCCGTGACTTCTAGAAGCTGATGATCGTATATTTATCAATTTTTACTCCCTAGTTCCATAGGTGAGAAACTGGGGACCAAAATAGTAATCAACTTGTCCAGCACACACACAAAATTAATCAAATTTTAGTTGGAATTATGAAGGTGGAATAAAATGGTGGCAGCAAGCCTGAATTAATTTTCATGTCTATATTAGTAACCCTGCCCTCTCTTTATCTACTCTGTATCTTGTTACTAAAATGTGTTCCAGAAATGCCTTTGAACTGCCACTGCTTTGTTTAAAGACCTCTTCAGGGCTCCAGGAGACATGAACTTAAGGCTTGCTTTCCTGCCTTTGCACTCACTGCTCTCCCTTCCCTTAAAGTAAATATGAGTTAAGCTATTCTCCAAACACATTCTGAACATTTCTAAAACACTGTGCCTTTGTGCACAGGGTCCTCTCATCCTGTAAGCCTTCCCTCTTGTGTCTTCAACTGTAAGTATAACCATCCTATGTTCTGATCAGAAACCACCTCTGGAGCCTTCCTTAATCTCTTCCAGTTGAAATTAATCTCCCCTATACTTAGCCTGTTATACTGCTGGGTTTATATCTGTTGCTCCCAGAAAACTGCAAGTTCACTGAAGACTAAGACTTTCAATCTGGCATGTTTGCATCATCCACAGTACATTGAATAACTTTCATATAGCCAAGAGAAGTAGCAATGACAGAGAAGTTCATTATTAATAACAGTGAACATAATTAAAATAGTTAACATTTATCCAGGCTTCCCAGGTGGCTCAGTGGCAAAGAATCTGCCTGCCAAGCAGGAGATGCAGGTTCAATCCCTGAGTCAGGGAGATCCCCTGGAGTAGGAAATGGCAACCCACTTCAATACTCTTACCTTTAATATCCCATGAACAGTGGAGCCTGGTGGGCTACAGTAATACATGGGGTCGCAAAGAGTCTAACATGACTGAGCGACGAAACAACAACAGTCCAGGCACTTACCCAGGAGGGCCAGGAGCTGACCTCAGTGCTGCAGATGAAGCCAGAATGTGAAGCCAGGCTGTTGACCCCAGGATCCTCGTTTTTAACAATGTGGGCTCTGGAGCCGGCTGCTCTGAACTGAATCCTGATAGTACCACTTAATAGCTGACTGATCTCTCTGTGCCTCAGGGCTCTATCTATAAAATGAAAATATGAATAGTGCCTAACATGTGTATTTTTAATAGATTAAACTAGATAATTCACATTAAATATTTAGAGTAGTGCTAAGCACACAGCAGTGCTGATTAGAATTAACCCTATATATTATAGTTTGTTCTAATTACTTGTTGAGTTAAATTAATTCAACCCTCTTGGGTAAAACACTTCTTACTTTCTCACTTCCTATCAAAATCCTATTCTAGCTTTAAGAACTTGCTAATGAGCCAGCTTCTCTGTGAAATCATTCCCAATGCCCCCCGGATTATCATTTTCACAGAGTTGTGTATTTGTAAACTTACACAGCAATTAACTAACATAGCTGTTTCAAATCCTGGAAGATGATGCTGTGAAAGTGCTACACTCAATATGCCAGCAAATTTGGAAAACTCAGCAGTGGCCACAGGACTGGAAAAGGTCAGTTTTCATTCCAATTCCAAAGAAAGGCAATGCCAAAGAATGCTCAAACTACCGCACAATTGCACTCATCTCACACGCTAGTAAAGTAATGCTCAAAATTCTCCAAGCCAGGCTTCAGCAATATGTGAACCATGAACTCCCTGATGTTCAAGCTGGTTTTAGAAAAGGCAGAGGAACCAGAGATCAAATTGCCAACATCCGCTGGATCATGGAAAAAGCAAGAGAGTTCCAGAAAAACATCTATTTCTGCTTTATTGACTATGCCAAAGCCTTTGACTGTGTGGATCACAATCAACTGTGGAAAATTCTGAAAGAGATGGGAATACCAGACCACCTAACCTGCCTCTTGAGAAAAGGAGGAGAAGGGGACGACCGAGGATGAGATGGCTGGATGGCATCACGGACTCGATGGATGTGAGTCTGAGTGAACTCCGGGAGATGGTGATGGACAGGGAGGCCTGGCGTGCTGCGATTCATGGGGTCGCAAAGAGTCGGACACGACTGAGTGACTGAACTGAACTGAATTACTTTAGGAAATAGTTATAGTCAGTTATAGTTTCAATAAGGTGAGAAATAGCTATAGAATTACTAACTTTTTCTCATAATAAAACATATGACTGTCTAAACTTTTGTGTTTTGAACTCAGTCTTTCTACTGACTTTACCTAAATTATTTTAAAAACTATCCTTGTGGTAAGAAGGATACTTTGAAAGACTTGAGTGGTAATATTCTCAGGGAATATTATTCTCAGGCTCCAATATTCTCTTGGTCACATCTACAGTAGAATTTTAATTTATAAGTTGGAAGGAAAAAATTACCTGAAGGTTCCCAGGTAGCATTGACATATCAAAGATGAAGTATTTGCTCAATGTTCTAGTAAAATCCCAACTTAATTCAACCTTTTCCCATACAAGAATTGTTTTGTTATCTGAGGAACCATACTCAATTTTCTAGGTAATATTACAGCATGTTTTTGATGAGGTAATCCATAAAAATGTATTTTCCTATAATGAAAAATAAATATATACCAGGCCTTCTCTGAATAAGATGAAAGCAATTTTATAATTGTCAGGACTGGATAACTTGTTAACTCTGCTGTACTCCATGGTATGGTTCAATAGATTGGCATAAATATCCAACAGTGAGATTGCAGTGAAGTATTTTGATATTGTTCAATTTGGTCATGACTTTTGAAACTAAAACATGAGAGTAGTCTAAATCAGTCTTTGGCTAATATGGTTTTAGCCACTGAAATAATTTTTTAGTCTCTTTTCTCTAGTCATTTAATAAGAATAATCTATATAATATTAGGTGATATTTCATATTTCACTGAGATTATACTTTAGTGGAACCATAGCAAACACTAATCTGCCTTGACCTGAAGTGAAGTGAAGTGAAGTGAAGTCGCTCAGTCGTGTCCGACTCTTTTCGATCCCGTGGACTGTAGCCCACCAGGCTCCTCTGTCCATGGGATTCTCCAGGCAAGAATACTGAAGTGGGTTGCCACTTCCTTCTCCAGGGGATCTTCCCGACCCAGGGATTGAACCCAGGTATACCTGCATTGCAAGGCAGACGCTTTAACCTCTGAGCCACCAGGGAAGCCTTGACCTAGTCCTTAAATTTATATGTATATATATTTTCATGTCTGAGGTCATCTTGATATGTAATATACTCAAAGGGGCGAAGATAGAAACAAAAAAGAGGAGATTGGGAGGTAATATGAAAGTGGCAAAGATAAAGCCTGAAAATCCAAAAGTTGAATTTTCTCTCTCACGTTTCTCAATGACATTGTATTCTATTGCACAACCCATGTTCAATTTCCCTGCTACAAGAAGGAGGAATATGAGAAAAACTAGTATCAACCAGTTCAAACACATGAACTTGAATTTCAGGACAAACTGTGTGTGATTGCACCAGTAATTTGGCCATGTACATTTCAGTTCAGTTCATTTCATTTCAGTCTCTCAGTCGTGTCTGACTCTTTGCGACCCCATGAATCGCACCATGCCAGGCCTCCCTGTTCATCACCATCTCCCGGAGTTCACTCAGACTCACATCCATCGAGTCCGTGATGCCACCCAGCCATCTCATCCTTGGTCATCCCCTTCTCCTCCTGCCCCCAATCCCTCCCAGCATCAGAGTCTTTTCTAATGAGTCAACTCTTCACATGAGGTGGCCAAAGTACTGGAGTTTCAGCTTTAGCATCATTCCTTCCAAAGAAATCCCAGGGCTGATCTCCCTCAGAATGGACTGGTTGGATCTCCTTGCAGTCCAAGGGACTCTCAAGAGTCTTCTCCAACACCACAGTTCAAAAGCATCAATTCTTCGGCACTCAGCCTTCTTCACAGTCCAACTCTCACATCCATACATGACCACAGGAAAAACCAGAGCCTTGACTGGACGGAACTTAGTCAGCAAAGTAATGTCTCTGCTTTTGAATATGCTATCCAGGTTGGTCATAAGTTTTCTTCCAAGGAGTAAGCGTCTTTTAATTTCATGGCTGCGGTCACCATCTGCAGTGATTTTGCAAACCCTAGAGAATACTTAGGTCATAGTGAAACCAATATTTTATCAAATGTCTAAGACCCTCTAGTAATAGATCATTTCCTTCCCTTTCAAATATGATCATTTTTAAATATAAGCTCTACACATTTTGAAATCCACAAAAGGATATATAATGGTGTGATTTATNGCAAACCCTAGAGAACACTTAGGTCATAGTGAAACCAATATTTTATCAAATGTCTAAGACCCTCTAGTAATAGATCATTTCCTTCCCTTTCAAATATGATCATTTTTAAATATAAGCTCTACACATTTTGAAATCCACAAAAGGATATATAATGGTGTGATTTATGGATCCACCATAAATATTCGAGAAATTAACTTTGCATAACAGTTCAGTTCAGTCACTCAGTCATATCCGACTCTAGGCAACCCATGGACTGCACCACACCAGACCTCCATGTCTATCACCAACTCCTGGAGCTAGCTCAAACTCATGGCCATCAAATTGGTGATGCCACCCAACCATCTCATCCTCTCTCGTCCGCTTCTCCTCTTGCCTTCAACCTTCCCCAACATCAGGGTCTTTTCCAATGAGTCAGTTCTTCATATCAGGTAGCCAAAGTATTGGAATTTCAGCTTCAGCATCAGTCCTTCCAATGAATATTCAGGACTTATTTCCTTTAGGACTGACTGGTTTGATCTCCTTGCAGTCCAAAGGACTCTTGAGAATCTTCTCCAACACCACAGTTCAAAAGCATCAATTCTTCGTTGCTCAGTTTTCCTTATAGTCCACCTCTCACATCCATACATGACTACTGGCAAAACCATAGTTTTAACTAGAGGGACCTTGTCAGCAAAGTAATATCTCTGCTTTTAAATATGCTGTCTAGGGTGGTCATAGCTTTTCTTCCAAGGAGCAAGTGTCTTTTAATTTCATGGCTGCAGTCACCATCTGCAGTGATTTTGGAGTCCCCCGAAATAAAGTCTGTCACAATTTCCACTGTTTCCCATCTATTGGCTGAAGTCATGGGACCGGATGCCATGATCTAGTATTCCCTTCTCTTGAAGAATTTTCCACAGTTTGTTGTGATCTACACAGTCAAAGACTTTGGTTTAATCAATAAAGCAGATATTTTTCTGGAACTCTGCTGCTTTTACAATGATCTAGTAGATGTTGGCAATTTGATCTAAAAGTCTGTCACAATTTCCACTGTTTCCCATCTATTGGCTGAAGTCATGGGACCGGATGCCATGATCTAGTATTCCCTTCTCTTGAAGAATTTTCCACAGTTTGTTGTGATCTACACAGTCAAAGACTTTGGTTTAATCAATAAAGCAGATATTTTTCTGGAACTCTGCTGCTTTTACAATGATCTAGTAGATGTTGGCAATTTGATCTCTGGTTTCTCTGCCTTGTCTAAATCCAGCTTGAACATCTGGAAGTTCACGGTTCATGTACTGTTGAAGCCTGGCTTGGAGAATTTTGAGCATTACCTTACTAGCCTGCGAGATGAGTGCAATTGTGTGGTAGTTTGAACATTCTTTTACAATATTTCCTAATTTGCAATATTGATTTAGTTTCAGGTGTACAGAATTATTTTTTGAAGAATAAATGAAAATGGCTAAGTATGAAAAAGAACAAATTCTACATATTTAAATAAAAATCATTGTTATTAAAATGAAAAATAACTCTTATTAGACAAAGTAGAAGACACAACTACTGAATTAGAAGGGTAATTCAAGAAATTCATTAAGAATACAGGACACTAGAACAAATAATTTCAAGATTTGTATGGAAATACAAAAAACCTCGAATAGCCAAAGCAATTTTGAGAAAGAAGAATGGAACCGGAGGAATCAACTTACCTGACTTCAGGCTCTACTACAAAGCCACAGTCATCAAGACAGTGTGGTACCTGTCTCTTATACACATCTANAATTATTTTTCGAAGAATAAATGAAAATGGCTAAGTATGAAAAAGAACAAATTCTACATATTTAAATAAAAATCATTGTTATTAAAATGAAAAATAACTCTTATTAGACAAAGTAGAAGACACAACTACTGAATTAGAAGGGTAATTCAAGAAATTCATTAAGAATACAGGACAGAGGGAAAAGAAAAATTTTAAATAGAAACTCAAAATAACATGGTAAAGATAAGTCCAAATGTATTACCTAATCAAAATACCACGAATGGCTCAAACTCCTGTGTTAAAAGACAGATTATAGGTTGTATTTTTAAAGTATAACTGCAGTAAAATAAAGTCAAAAATAAAAATAAAGTATAACTGCAAGAGATATAAAGTGATGAAGAAAACTGCACTAATCATAAGAGACCCAGTACATCAATATTAATATCTGATGGCATATAATTTAAGGCAATTATTAATAAGAATGCCATGTACAATAATACAGGAAAAAGTCACTAAAAATGGTAAAATTTGCATTTTATTTGCAACTGAAAGCTAAGAGTGTTAAATATTTAAAGCAAAACTGGCACAATTACAAGACAAAATGGATAATTTCATAGTATTAGAAAAATTGAAATAATGATTGTCAAAGCAGGCTAAATATTAGTTAGAATTAAACTATATTTTTATTGAAGTATAGTCGATTTACAGCATTGTGTTAGATTCTGCTGTACAACACAATGAAATAGACAAATATGTGACCATTCTTTTTAGATTCTATTACCATGTAGGTCATTATAGAGTCTTGAGTAGAGTTACCTGTTATATAACAGGTTCTTATTACTTACCTATTTCATATATAGTTGTGTATACCTCAATCCTAATTTCCCAATGTATTCCTCCCGCCTTACCCCTTGGTAACTGTAGGTTTGTTTTATACATGTGTGACTCTGTTTTTGTTTTGTAAATAGGCTTACTTGTACCATTTTTCTAGATTCCACATGTAAGCTATATTGTATGATATTTATCTTTGTCTGACTTACTTCACTCACTATGACAATCTCTAGGTGCATCCATATCATTGCAAATGACATCATTTTGTTCTTTAATGGCTATGCTCCATTGTGTATATGTACCACACATTTTTTAAAGATAGTTTTTATTTATCCATTTATTTGTGGCTGTGCTGGGTCTTTGTTGTTGCGTAGGCTTTTCTCTAGTTGCAGCACGCAGGGACTACTCTCTACTTGTGGTGCTTGGGCTTCTCATTGTGATGGCTTCTCTTGTTGCAGAACATGATCTCTAGGGCACGTGGGCTTCAGTAGTTGCAGCAAGTGGGCTCAGTAGTTGTGGCCCCTGGACTCTAGAGCACAGGCTCAATAGATGTGGCACATGAGCTTAGTTGCTCTGCAGCACGTGGGATCTTCCCAGAGGGTTCAACCCTGCGTCTCCTGCATTTGGCAGGTGGATTCTTTACTGCTGAGCCACTAGGGAAGCCCCCACATCTTCTTTCATTGCTCTGTTGATAGACATTTAGATAGCTTCATTGTCCTAGCTATGGTAAATAGCGTTGCAATGAGCATGTATCTTTTCGAATTATGGCTTTCTTCAGATATATGCCCAGGAGTGGAATTACTGGATCAAATGGTAGCTCTGCTTTTATTTTTTTAAGGAACCTCTATACTGTTCTCCATACTGACTGTACCGATTTATATTTCCACCAACAGTGTAGGAGGGTTCTCTTTTCTGCACTCCCTCTCCAGTATTTATTGTTTGTAGATATTTTGATGATGTTTCCTGACTGGTATGAGGTAATATCTCACTGTTTTTCTGACTTGCATTTCTCTAATAATTAGTGATGTTGAGCATGTTTCAATTATCTCAGCCATCTGTATGTCTTTTTTGGAAGATGTCTATACATACATACTGTACTGTTAGTCACTCAGTCACCTCCAACTCTTTGTGACCCCTGCAAGGCTCCTCTGTCTCTGGAATTCTCCAGGCAAGAATACTGGACTGAGTTGCCATTTCCTTCTCCAGGGGATCTTCTTGACCCAGGGATCAACCCAGGCCTCCTGCACTGCAGGCAGATTCTTTACTGTCTGAGCCACTAGGAAAACTCAAATATAGTGTAGTGCTATGTAAACAGTTGAAGATGGGTGGCAAATTCAAGCTTTATTTTATGAAATTTTTTTTTCAATTATTTTCCATCCTTTGGTTGAATCCATGGATATGCAGATACAAAGGGCTGACTGTATTTTCTTCTTTCCAAATATCAAATTCCTAGCAAATAGAGAATACCATATACAATTTTAAATTAAAGTAAGTCACAGGTTTTTTGTTTTTTTTTTTGTTGTTGTTGTTTGATTTGCTTTAACCTGTCATGTACATATAGATCTATTTAGATCTTCCACCCTTTTTTTTTTTTTTGATTGGGTTGTTTGCATTTCTGATGTTGAGCTGCATGAGCTGTTTGTATATATTGGAGATTAATCCCTTGTCAGTCACTTTCTTTGCAAATATTTTCTCTTTCTGTGGGTTATCTTTTCATTTTGTTTATGGCTTTCTTTGCTGTGCAAAAGCATTTAATTTTAATTAAATCCTATTTGTTTATTTTTGTTTTTATTTTCATTACTCTAGGAGATGGGTCAAAAAAGATCTTGCTGCCATGTATGTCACAGTGTTCTGTTTTCCTGTAAGTTTTATAGTGTCCCATCTTGCATTTAGGTCTTTAATCTATTTTGAGTTTATTTTTCTGTATAGTGTTAGAGAATGTTCCGATTTCATTCTTTTGCAGGTAGCTGTCCAATTTACCCAGCACCACTTATTGAAAAGACTGTCTTTTCTTTATTGTATATTCTTGCCTCCTCTGTCATAAATTAGTTGACAATAGGTACATGAGATATTTTCTGGACTTTGAATATATTTTGAACAACAGATTTATAAAACATGACCTAATAAATACATAGAGAACTCTACCCAAAAAAGAATGTGTACATAGACTAATTACAATGACAATGCAGTAGATCACAAAGAAAATATCACTTCAAACAATGGCTGTCAACCACGTTCTATGACAGTAGTGTAATGTAATTTGTACCAGTAATAAAAGATCATAAAAAATTAAATGTCTTGTTAAATAACTAAGGTGTTAAATTACACTAGAAATTATGGGAAATAGGCAATAAAAGGGAATTAAAATGTTTAAATATTGCGTATATGTATATACACACACATATATGTTTTTAAGATATAGGTAATTATCTCAAAATCAACTGAACATGGTTAAAAATATTTGGTTTATATGAACTTTTTTTAAGAGAAAGGATTAAAAATAAATAGGATATACATTTATCTCAAGAAGACAAGAAAAAGAAAATAGAAGTAAGTGAATTAAACATAACACAAACTAGTTGTCCTAATGATAGAATTTGGCAAGATGCATAACATAAAAGGACGTATAAAACTCAATAGTGTTTTATGCATTATTGCCATAATAACCAAAATATTAAACTAATAACTAGTAGAACTAGTGAGAAACTTTGGCAAAGTAGTTGAATAAGTGACAAATAAAAATCAAGCATTACAAAATATCAATAATTTCCCCAAGGAAGATATTATAGGAAAAATGGTTCATTCAAAATAATAATTTAAAAATCCATAAGGTCTTTATGGAGTGTGGTGGCCAGTCACTCAGCCGTGCTCTGACTCTCTGTGGCCCTATGGACTGCAGGCCTCCAGACTTCTCTCTCCATGGGATTTTCTGGACAAGAATACTGGAACGGGTTGCCATTTCTTCCTCTAAGATTTAGGAGTATATCTAATAGTAAACATGCAATGTATTTATGGAGAATATTTTGAAATCATAATTGAAGGAACAGAAATGAATAAGAAATATATTATTCTTTTGGATGGAAAAACAATATTTTCATTTTAAAATATTTTTAATGTCAATTCTCCTCAAATTAATGTATGTGCTGTGCTTAGTTGCTCAGTCATGTCAATAGGTCACTCTTTGTGACCCCATGGACTGTAGTCCACCAGGCTCCTCTGTCTCTGGGGATTCTCCAGGCAAGAATACTGGAGTGGGTTGCCATGCCCTCCTCCAGCGGATCTTCCCAACCCAGGGTTCGAACCCAGGTCTCCCACATGGTAGGCGGATTCTTTACCATCTAAGTCACCAGGGAACCCCAAATTAATATGTACATTCAGTAAAATTCNCTGTCTCTGGGGATTCTCCAGGCAAGAATACTGGAGTGGGTTGCCATGCCCTCCTCCAGCGGATCTTCCCAACCCAGGGTTCGAACCCAGGTCTCCCACATGGTAGGCGGATTCTTTACCATCTAAGTCACCAGGGAACCCCAAATTAATATGTACATTCAGTAAAATTCCATTAAAAATTAAGTTTTTCATGAAACTTTGATAAGCTGATCCTACAATTTATGTGAAGCACAGCAAAGGGCAAGAGTTACAGAGTTTTAAAGAACAATGTATAGGAATTTGCCTTACCTGGTATCAATATCTACTATAAATCTATAGAAATTTGGGCCATGTAAACCTACAAAATGAAAAAGAGAGGCAGAAATATATCTATAAAATATAAAAATTGGCACTTTAGAAACACACATTACAAATTCCATATTCCTACCTACCCTTCAAGAACCTACAAACATGTCCTTTACAGAGTCCGTCACCCTCTGCCTCCAGTTACTGGGAAACAACGGATTGCATCTAGAACGAACATCTGAATAAATTTCTTTCTTCTAGGAGTTAAGAACTGAGATCCAGGGAACTCTAACAGTTAACTTGTGGATATATATATTCAGGATGCAAGACTACCTTTGGAGAATTCTATTTTAGGAACTATGCATCTTGCTAACTGTCTTGGTGATAAAGAATCCACCTGCCAATGCAGAGGACACAGGAGATGTGGGTTCAATCCCTGGGTCAGGAAGATCCCCTGGAGGAGAAAACGACAACCCACCTCAGTACTTTTGCCTGGGAAATCTCATGAACAGAGAACGTGGTGGGCTCCAGTCCATGGGATTGCAAAGAGTTGGACACAACTTAGTGACTAAATAACAACATCAAGGACGGCTGTGCTAGCTTTTGCCATCCACTCATTATGAATATATTTTGCAGTCTTAAATTATGATAGTTGTTCTTTGGATAAGGTTCCAATGCACACCCTTTAAGCAGAAGTGAAAGAAATGCTGATCCAGTATCATTCGCAATGTTAGCACAGCGCACCTGTGTGAAGTGAGGCCAAAAGTGAAGGTTATTGTGAAGGCCAAAACTAAGTGGAGTGACACTCATTCTGCCTTAAAATGTCTTTGTCTCTTATTGCATATTTGTGATTATTTGTTTATATTTTAATTATTTTGCTGTTAAAATACTACTGTCTTGCCTCATGATTATTAAATATCAGTAATATGTAGTTTATGTACAAAAATTTTGTTCTTCTTACAAATTATGAGCAACACATATACTCATAATACAGTTTCCAGCAACATATGCCATTATAATTTTGAGTAACATGCAATGGCTTCCACAACTCTGGCATAAGTCTCTTCCATCTTGTTCTACTTTTACTATACTGATTGATGGAATTATCATATCCTGAGCCGTCTCAGTAGGCTTTAGGCTATAGTATCAGATTCCAAAGTGTTGTGATTATCCAGTGTCAATAATGTAAATGACTTCCCTCTAATGGATTTTGATCAGCACATTCTTTACAAAATGTCCCTACTTTTTTTAAATTGCCCTCTGCAATACTGAATCTGCAGAAATGTTGTTCATCTTTACCTAGGCTGACCAGGGAATAGTATATCTGAATTATACTATACAAACCTAAGGACAGGAATTCTGCCAGTAGGTTATAGATGACATTCATATGGGAAGTTCCCCCTTTATTCTTGGACACAGTGAAATACAGCTATTAGCAGGATATTTTCTTGGACTTTTAGACTGACCTCATTTTTCATCCAAATCACGTTGCTTTTGAAAGTGAAAGGAATGCTGGTAATAATTACACTGAGACATCAATCATAAACACTATACCAGTCACATCAATATGTATCTTCATTGTAGTTGTTATGTAGTACACCAGTTACAATGGGACATTTGGAAGGTTTTATTGTGATTTCCTTGATACCAAAAATTATAGTGGTATAAAGATAATACATTTATGAAATACTGAATATAAGAAGCAGAGTCCTCACAGGACTAAATAGGCCTTCCTTTGTTCCACTTCTGTTCCTAGATCTTAACTCTACTGTTGAACTGGCAACAAGATATTGCAATTAATTATTAAACTCTATCTTCACCATACTCAAACTAGGCAAGACTTGGGACCAGCACAAAGCTTGTGGCTTGGAAGTAGATCAATGTGTATTTTTTTAGGTCATTTGAATAAATTGCTGAGAACAGAATATTTTTAGGAAATTTATAAGAGCATTACAAAGATATGATCATCTGTAGGAGAGATATGGTATACTCATACCTCGCAGTATGTAATATACTTATATACTAGTATGGCACCATGCAGCATGGTAACATATAACTACAGTTTTTAAGATAACTTGGTATATCTAAATTGAAGGAACAACATGGTACAATGTTCAAGAGGATCAACTCTGGGGAAAGACTGTTGGAGTCTTAATCTGTGCCAGCATATGACCTTGGGAAAACTAGCCTTTGTGCATTTATTTCTGTCTATAAAATGGAAAAGTAATAGTAACTTCTCTCATGAAGTTGTAAAACATGAATGAATTTTTCATGTAAAGAACTTAAATCAGTGCCTAATTATATTTAACACTCAAGAGGTGGCTATTATAGTGTAATAATAATAATCATTATAACTATTACTACCTATTATCATTAAAAGTTGAACCTCACATTCATAGATCAATAAAGATACAGATATAGATGTTATACTCAAAGATTCAGGCTACAACTGATTTGTTTACTTAGTCATGTAATAAAACATTAACATGCTGCACTTAAATACTAATTTATTTATTTATTTATTTTTTTTTTTAGCGGGCTCTAGAGCAAAGTCCTGGGTGACAAGTTTTATCTGCTGTGATTTTGTTTACAGAAACAGTTGTCTTTTCCAAGTTACTAATCCTTCAGTCAATTTATTTATTTTTTTAAACTCCCAAACATGAACCCCCCCCCACCTCCCACCCCAC
>SJYX01019313.1:603999-702272 GCA_006410675.1 Oreotragus oreotragus | reverse complement strand
AGGTGTCTATCAGAATCACCTGGCGGGCCCAGGAAGCATCCAAAGACCTCCGCTTGCTCCTGTGTCCTCACTGCTGGAAGAGCCCTCTGAACCTGCGCAGCTCGGTGGCTCCAGCAGAGGGGGGACCCACCCCTTAGGAGGCAGGCCCACAGTATAGAGCCGCTGCGCGGGCTGGACCCGAGTGTCACCACATCAGGCTTATCCACCCGGTTGATTAATGACTGAGTCGCTCCCGCTGGGATCGAGGGCAGAGAAGAGACGTGTTTCCAGGCAGACTGGCCCCTGTCTCAGGAGGGACCCTCTGGCCCTTCTCTCTCTCAGGAGCCACCCTCTCAGGTGAGTTTCTGGAGGCTGGAGTCACAGGGGCCTTCTTTTCTTGGCCGTGTCTGCGGCTCCCCACGCGGGCTCCTCGGCTTATTTGGCTGTGCCGGGTTTTCGTTGCTGTGCAGGCTTTTCTCTGGTTGTGGCGAGCAGGGCCCCATGTTCCTCCCAGAGGGTGAGGAGCCAGCAGGGCGAGGCGAAGGTCTCCGGTTAAATACTAGTTTAAACATGGGAGTTAAGTCCATGTAGGCCAAAGAATTCAAATGGGAGGGGAAAAAAACCTAAAATATGCCTGATCTCAAACACTAAAGACTATGAAATAAATATGAATGACATTTATAATCTCATCTTATTTTTCTTTCCAATTTTCAAAGATTAAAGATGTATTTAAAACATACCTGCCCATATCTGTGAAGATAGGAAATAAATTATCTTTTCTTTAGCTTTTATTCTTTCTTAGGTAGGGCTTAGAATTATTTCATTAAACACAGAAAGTTCAGGTGCATAATTAAAAATGACAACTGATTCCCAAAGATTTATGGATAAACTGTGAAGAATTACTTAATATGTAGTAGCAAATATCATTTGTAGACTATATGTGTAAAAATGGTTTAGATGTATGATATATTCATGAATACTCTATGCTAAAAATTTTTATTAACTGTACATAAAAGCTACCTACATAGAATTATTAAAAGTGGGTTATGGGTTAAGTGTTTACAAAGAGAATTTCTAACCTTGTATAGTGATTTTTTTAAACTTGCTGTCTCTGTTGTTAGAAATTATGTTTTATAGAGTGTATCTTTAGGGAATTTTAAATCTGCCTCCAATCAGAACCAAGTCAACTGATACATAATGATGAATTCTACAATAGAGTAGATATGCATCTGGCTTTTTTTTTTAATCTTGAGTTTAAAGAATGGTCTAATGATCTTAAGCTGCTAAATGCCTTGCTACTACATTTCTAGGCCATATACTGCTTTCCTTTAGACTCTACCTGCTAAGCAGGCTTAGCTTTGTGTTATTTTACTTTCATATAGGAACTTCCCTGATGGTCTAGTGTTAAGACTCCACACTTCAATTCAAGGGGTACAGATTCAATCCCTGGTTAGGAAACTAAGATTTTATATACTGTGTACTATGGCCAAAAATCAATCAATCAATCAATAAAATTAGCTTCATATCTAAATATAATAGAATGAGTCTTTTCAAAGAAAAGATAAACCTTTTATATATTATATTATATTCACTACTATATCACTCCATATGATATTAGTAGACTGTTTCCTAGTTTACTATCATCACTGTCATTTATTAGATCTTAGAATACATGTATTTATGTGTATGTATGTGTGCATGCATTTGTGTGCGCATTTGAGTTATATATAGATAATCTCATGTGCTAATCAGGCAAATGTTTTCATTTTAAAAAATCCACTTACTATCTTTGCTAGCTGTTCTGTTTGTGTATCCTAAAAGTTGACATACAGAACAGGTGTGAAATTGAGAGATCAGCCATTTTTGAAGGGCATGGCAGCAGTTGGGAAGATTGAGTTTCTTACACTTTATACCTTGTGATGTCTGTTGGTTTTTAATCTGCTAAGCTTCTTTATTTGAAGACATGCCTTGTTCTATTAGTTTTCATATTAGCCAGTGACTTAAGGTATTCATTAGTATTCTTTTAACAAATAATCGATGTAATATTTCCCATGAAATAGAATGAAAGGAATGTTTCCTGTGCCAGGAAGAATTAATATAAAAAACAATTTAATTGCCAAGAGGTATGAGAGAGAAGATTTTTTTTTCTCTTTCCCACCTCCCAAATCCACTGCACTGCTCTGTCTTGTAGATACATTTTCTTTGCCTTTTTCTACATTGTGTTTGGTAGCTTATTAATACAAAAACATTTTAGCTTTGTCAATCAGATCTCAGAATATCCTGTCTGATGATGTGATCACTAATCTAGAGCCAGACATCTTGGAATCTGAAATCAAGTGGGCCTTAGAAAGCATCATTACGAACAAGGCTAGTGGAGGTGATGGAATTCCAGTTGAGCTGTTTTAAATCCTGGAAGATGATGCTGTGAAAGTGCTGCACTCAATATGCCAGCAAATTTGGAAAACTCAGCAGTGGCCATAGGACTGGAAAAGGTCAGTTTTCATTCCAATTCCAAAGAAAGTTAATGCAAAAGAATGCTCAAACTACCGCACAATTGCACTCATCTCACACACTAGTAAAGTAATGCTCAAAATTCTCCAAGCCAGGCTTCAGCAATATGTGAACCGTGAACTCCCTGACGTTCAAGCTGGTTTTAGAAAAGGCAAAGGAACCAAAGATCAAATTGCCAACATCCGCTGGATCATGGAAAAAGCAAGAGAGTTCCAGAAAAACATCTATTTCTGCTTTATTGACTATGCCAGAGCCTTTGACTGTGTGGATCACAATCAACTGTGGAAAATTCTGAAAGAGATGGGAATACCAGACCACCTAACCTGCCTCTTGAGAAATCTGTATGCAGGTCAGGAAGCAACAGTTAGAACTGGACATGGAACAACAGACTGGTTCCAAATAGGAAAAGGAGTACGTCAAGGCTGTATATTGTCTCCCTGCTTATTTAACTTATATGCAGAGTACATCATGAGAAACGCTGGGCTGGAAGAAACACAGGCTGGAATCAAGATTGCCGGGAGAAATATCAATCACCTCAGATATGCTGATGACACCACCCTTATGGCAGAAAGTGAGGAGGAAGTCAAAAGCTTCTTGATGAAAGTGAAAGAGCAGAGTGAAAAAGTTGGCTTAAAGCTCAACATTCAGAAAACGAAGATCATGGCATCCGGTCCCATCACTTCATGGGAAATAGATGGGGAAACAGTGGAAACAGTGTCAGACTTTATTTTGGGGGGCTCCAAAATCACTGCAGATGGTGACTGCAGCCATGAAATTAGAAGACGCTTACTCCTTGGAAGAAAAGCTATGATCAACCTAGATAGTATATTCAAAAGCAGAGACATTACTTTGCCGACTAAGGTCCGTCTAGTCAAGGCTATGGTTTTTCCAGTGGTCAGGTATGGATGTGAGAGTTGGACCATAAAGAAAGCTGAGCACCGAAGAATTGATGCTTTTGAACTGTGGTGTTGGAGAAGACTCTTGAGAGTCCCTTGGACTGCAAGGAGATGCAACCAGTCCATTCTGAAGGAGATCAACCCTGGGATTTCTTTGGAAGGAATGATTCTAAAGCTGAAACTCCAGTACTTAGGCCACCTCATGCGAAGGGTTGACTCTTTGAAAAAGACTCTGATGCTGGGAGGGATTAGGGGCAGGAGGAGAAGAGGACGACCGAGGATGAGAAGGCTGGATGGCATCACGGACTCGATGGATGTGAGTCTGAGTGAACTCCGAGAGATGGTGATGAACAGGGAGGCCTGGCATGCTGCGATTCATGGGGTCGCAAAGAGTCGGACACGACTGAGTGACTGAATTGAATTGAACTGAACTGAATCAGATCTCAGAATATCCTGTCTGCATTTCAGGGATAGGATAAGAAAAAGACATTGCTACAATTCTATTCTATCCACAACTATTGACTATGGATTCCTACAAACTAGACCTTGTGAAGTGATAGGATGGAAGAAGTCATGTTCCTCTCCTAAGTGAACAGGCAGTCCGGTTAGGATAATTGGTCAAATTACTGGTGCCTGCACAACAGTTAGTGTCTTAAGAGACCTGAAAATGAAGAGATAGTAGAAGACTTCACAAGAATTAAAGTGGTCCATAGAAAAATGTACAGAGTTGGGAAGGAGGAGAGGAGGAAAGATAATTGAAGTCTTCCAGACAAAGACGTGTACATGAGCAGGCACAGAGGAACAGACGAACATGGCATGTTCTTGGGACAGTGTGAGCTGCTTAACTGACAGAAGACTTGAAGCAAAGAGCGATGGAAATTAGGGGTGCATGGTTCAGATGAGGTGAGGAGGACAACGCTCTGATTCCAACTAAGACCAGTAACTTAATTAGACATTGAAGTATGCTGCGGAATCGGGTCTTGGCGTCATCTCAGCCAAACAAAAATGATTTCTCTGTAATCCACTTTTGACTTACCCATGATACTCTTTACTATCTTGAATAAAAGAATTGAATATATTAGGAAAAGACTTAGCTCATTTTTTTCTTAAATTTTCATATAATACATTGTTTCATATCTGATAAATGAAGGTAGTGTATAGGTATTTAACAAATATAGAATTGACACAAAATAAAAATAATGAATTTTTTTTTTTTAGAGCTTCCGTTTTACTTTATTTTACTTTACAGTACTCTATTGGTTTTGGCATACATTGACATGAATCTGCCACGGGTGTACACAAACTTTTTAAAGAGTTGTTTGCTTAATAAGGTTTTGGCACAGTATAGTAATGACATTCCTTATAAGACATGTTCAAAGCTAGTAAAAATTTGATTAGCTCTTTAAAGACGTTTGGGTAAAATTATGGAAATATATTTTATTAGTGACTGAATCCATTTTTAAAAGATGAAAAGTAACTTACATTTCTGTGAGTTTTTAAATAAATAAAAGTAATTTTTAAGCTGTTCTCTTCATGTAGGAGTACAAATGCGTAGATGTTGGAAGAGCATGTCTTTCCCTATTCTTTTCTTACCTTGTTGCAGAATCACAGTCGATCCTATTCCTCAGTTCCACAGAATCAGCTAAGACAGAACTTAATTAGCAAACCACAGGCTTTATTTCCTAGTTCAATTTCTGTATTCACTCTGACAATTTTAAAGGTTTCAGAGTGCAGTAGATGAACTGACTCTGGGGGTGGCTGCTCTCCTGCCTGCATCTTCACTAATTCCCCTGCTAGTTTTTTGTTTTGTTTGCTTTTTTGGCCAAAATTTATATGCAAAAATTGAGCCTAATAAAGATAGCAGGCCTGGCAATATAAAATAATATTCCCTGAGTAAAAAATTACGAAGAAAGTATCATGAGTGCTATCTGGGAAAAAAATTTACTTATTTCCCTGTATCTACTCTGGATATTTTTAAGTTTTCCATTTAACCAGAAGATTGGTTTATGATGACATATAAAATATGATCCTATCTCTCTTACAAAATGATGATAGTATATATATATAGCATTAAGCCCATATTCTTGAAGGTTGAGAGATGAATGTCATCTCATTGGCTCATTTATTCTTACACTGAAAGGTTCGTTGAGATGTTGGTGGCTTATGTAGATGTGATTTTTTAAAGATGTTTGATTGTACTACCTATACCTGCTTGACTCATCAATTAATGTTTAGAACTTTGTTTCTAATAGTCAGAAGCCCAGCAAGGTAAAAGGTGATGGCTATTACATCACGTTTCTTACCCACTATAGAAACAGATGTGCAATAATACACCTATTTTTGTTTATTCTCATGCCACATCCTCTTTTGGCTCTTAACCAATACTTGAGGGGATGATGAAGGCAGCTAAGCTTACAAAGGTGACCCTTGTTATGATGGTTCAGAGTAAAATCTTTATTAACCAGGGGCTGCCAGTTCTTTCTGAGATCCACTTTTCTTGTTCAACATAGTGATGTGACCAAAATGGGTTGCAAAAATCTACCTCCCCTCCACCTAGCAATAGCTTCATTAAGTCTTATGATTTTATTTCCAATTCTTCACAAGTGGTCATTGGAAAATCAGTTAAACCACTGATTATTTCTTTTTTGCCTGCCCTGAAGTACACATGACGTATTTTAAGTCCTTTGAAACTTCTTTGTAGTATTGCAAGTATGCATGAGAAGGTTTAGTAAGTTAATGTTAAAGTCAAATAAAAGAGATTAAAGATGTTACATTCTTTGATGTGTAAGAAAATGATTACAGTTCAGACACCTGTGTTCATAAGTCATATAGTGTTCTTTGCATTAATAAGACATTGCATATTGACTGAAACTCTTAAAGGTAGAATGCAAAAACCAAGTCATTCAGAACTGAAGAAATGCTAACCTTAACTTTGTTGTAATATAGCCCTGTCAAAATTATCAAGATAGAAATTTTAGAGATAATATTCTGAGTACAGCCTACAGTGTCCCACTTGTATTTAATGAAAATATGCTTTCTCAAACAATCAAATATTTGCCCTCAGTTCTACTTCAGGATGTTTGTATTTGTTCAGCTAAAAAGTTAAAGTCAAGCATTCAATTTCAATGGGACTTGAGTCAAGCATGCAATTAGGGGATTTGGAAATAGTTGTGTACCTAATTAAGAAATTAAGAAAATTATCTTAAACCTAAGAAAATTAAGGAAATTATCTACTACCACATGAAAGTCAGTTTAAATGCTTCATTCTCATGTTGTCTTCCCATACATGCATGTTTCTTAGGAGTGTGGGATGGTATATACAAGTGTTAGTCACTTGAATTTACCTTTATAGATTAATAAACAGATTACCTTATCTCTCTGAAGATCGATGTTACATTCTCTATGAAAGAAGTTCCTGTTAAAAAGAAACCACCCAAATGGGCTCCCTCAGTGTGACTCTGTCCCATATTTCTGACCAAGTCAAAAGCATCAAATTACTTATTGATGCCTCCTCCCTGAGGATTAGCTGTTTGGGGTATCAAAGGAAGTGCTCTGCTGTAGAACAAGGCACAAGATTTTGCATACTTTAGTCATTTAATAAATAGTTGTTGAAATTAATTGTATAGTAATATTTTCATTATACCTATGTGGCTAAAATGATTAGTTCTATTATTTCACATACTTAGCCATAGCTAATAGCAGCAACCAGTCACTGGTATATTGGATATTCATTTCTCTATCAGAAGATCTCCGTGTCTGCCTATCTGACTTTTTAAAGTTTGAGTTATCATTTAACAACTTGGTAACTATATAATGACTATCACGAATGATTAGTTGTTTATTCTCTTAAAGCACCTTGGGGAATAATTTATTGTTTTATAGTGAGGAAAGTTAAAAATTTGCTTGAAGAAAAAAAAAAAAATACCGAGTAGTTCATTTGTAAATCTTTTTTTAATTATTATCATTTAATGCTTGATGCTTTATAGGTACAAATTCATTCTGAAGCAATGCTTGTGGAACTTTTCATTTAAATTTCCAGCTCTGAATAATAGTTGATGTCAAAGTTGTTCAACTGTGTTATACAATCTTCCTTTAAAAGAGAAAAAATATTGCTTAAAGAAAGGCCATCCCCCAAATTTTGTAAAACTGAAAGATCATCTCTTAATTGTTTCGGTCTTTGTCAAATTTGGCTTACAAATGCCCTGAATTTGTAGGTATGCAGGAGATAAAACGTATATATGTGTATTGTTATTCAGGTACACAATGTGTTTCTTCAACTTAAATCTATGCTTGGATGTTGTTCTTAAAAATATGAACTTAAAGTTGAAAGATTTGATTTATCAAAATATGCTGATAAATGATACAGTGGTAAATGCAAATTTCATAGTCAATATTCAAAGACCAAAAAAGTCCTCTGTCATTGTCCATGTTTTATCTATTTTTAAAAACCACAGAGGGAAAAATACGCTCAGGGAAAAAAATGAAGCTTTACTGCAAAAGAAATGAATGCAAGAAATGGCACTTTAAGTAGTGAAGAGACATGAAGCATTGAAACTTCATAGCCTGCTAAGGAGCAACAGCTGTACCTAATTTCAACTTGACGTGCTTCAGATCTCATATTCATATAGGTATTTAATGATCCAAATATAATGGTCCTATATAGAATAATTACTTATATGAAGGAGCAAACTTCATACGCATTCCTTTTTAAATGATCCTTCAAGAGAAAAACTGCACTGGCTCTTTGAACAATGAATAGTCTCTTTCACCATTCCAAATGTTTGGGGCTAAATAGCTTATCTTTTAAGAGAGAGTAATAATAGTGCTGAGGTTACTTCTTTTTGACAGACTCTTTTTGTCTTCCCCCTTCCCAGGATAGCCAGTACAGTGAAAAAAGGTAGAATGCCAAGCCAATCATTAAGTCATACTGATAGATGGTTACAAGAAATATCAGAAACAAAAGGAAGTAAGGTACTTTAGAGTTGATGTATTTTGAAAGCAGAGATTCACTTTGAGATTGACTTTCCTGGGCAGGGAGACTGTCAGACGCAGGGCTGTCAGATTCCTTGTCGCCTGAAGAGTACAGTGATTGTCCAGACTTTATTAATCCTTCATTTTCATGCCTTACCCCTTCTATGTTCTCAGAAGCTTCACTGATTAAAATCGTTGGCCCTAGAGGTTTCTCCACACCGTGTTCTCCTTGTTTGACAATCTGGCCTATACATCTTTCCTTTGTACTCTCTGATGTCACTATTCCTGAACTTTTGGAAACGTCTTCCAGTGGAGATGCAGGATGAGAGTGCTTTTCAGTACCCTGGATTTCACTTGTTGGATTACAATTATATTCTGATTTAGAAGAAATAGATTGGAGAGGCATGGTAGTAACGGCATGCTCTATAGCAGTGGCCTGTTCATGAGAGGACACTGAGTTAGCATGGTGATTGGAAACCTGAGAGCCTTTCTGAGAAGTTCTACTAGTGTCTGAGTTTAGAGAAGAATGAATAATGACATCTGTAATTGTTTTCTTTGATAATTCTTGGACCTGCTCATGATCTCTATTTTCTGGAAATATTTTTTTGTCTGTTGGTAACACTCCCAAATGTAAATCTAGTGTTAAGGCTGCTTTTTGATTGTCTGTAATGACCTGTGAGGATTCTTCTACAGATGTTGTATTCCCAGCGACACACTTCTTCCTGTCATGTGTCTTCCCAGGATTGTATATAGCTCTGGTTTCTTCCTTCTCCTTTTCATCTACATGTACATTACAAATACCTGAACATGATTCCTTTTCAAAATCACTGTCATCGATTACACCTACTGTATCTCGCTGACAAAAGGTATCATGTGAATCATCATCTCTCCCTTCATGTGGATCAAACGCTGTTTCCTTTACTTCGATGGGCTTGTCACTTTGTGCTGTCTCTTGAGGTAGCTCGGCAATTATTGCTTTTTCTCTAGCAGACACGCATTCTAGAGTACTTTCTGATGTTGTCTTAATTATATAAGCTGTACCTGCTTCTGCTTTCTTAGTAATACCATGATCAGCTAGAGAAGACAGTGCACAGCTTGCTGTTTCTTGACAGGTAAACAACTCTTCTGTAAGATTAGCTTTCAAGCTCCTTGAATCATCTCTTTTCCCCCACATGGCTTCACAATCTGCTTTCTCTTTGGACTGCTCTGTTATAGTTGTCTTACTCCCTCTTGCTCTCTCCTGACTCTCCAGAACATTCCAACTTTGTTTATGCTGTGTGTTCTTATTCTGATCTTCAAGGTTAATCCAAACTGATTTTTCTTCTTCAGCTTGGGAAAGGGACTTACTCCTCAAAACATTTCCATTTCTTGGTGAACCAGCTTGACCAGGCATCCCTCCTAGAGTAGTGTCTTTGCTAGCCAAGAGGTCGCAGTCTGAGGTTGCTGACACAGTTCCCTCCGGGCTTAGATTTGTCCTTGGTGAATGAAATGTATCTGCTCTGACTGACTGGTCGTGGATTGTGCTGTCTTGACTCTGCAGAGCAGTTGGGCCTCTGTTACCGGCTCCCATCCCTTCCACACTTACTTCAGAGTGGCTCGTCTTTCTTTCTTGGTCATGTAAGACTGATGGAAAGCGTTTGCTTTGTTTTTCATTAACACCTGAGTATATTCTTTGCTCCTCCTCCTCATTCTTACCATTGCCATAATCTTTCTTGGAAGATTCTTTTTCTATCAGTTTTTCTGAATGGAAATCCAAGTGAAAGTCACCTCTTAAACATTCCCAATCTTTTACTGCAATTTCTTTAGCTTCTCCTTCAAGTTTTTTGTTAAGGTTGTCTGCCATTAGTTGGTCTGCAGAGGGACAAGACATTTGCACTCTGCCTGTCACTTTGGCTGGGTTAGCATTATCATCCAGTTCTTCTTTGCTGCCAATATGTAATTGTGCTACTTCATCACTACTAGTATTTCCCAATGACAGCTTGACTTCTCCTGTATCTGATGTAAATTCTTCTGAAGGTGGGTAAGTGTGCTCATTTCCTGAGAAATATTTTTCCTTGTGGTAAAAATCTCCCTTTAAGGATCTTTCTGCTGATGAACTTGAAGACAAAGGCCTTTTAAACAAGTCAGTGTATACATCATCATGGATTTGCTTCTTCTCTAACCTCTCAGCGTTATTTGGAAAATCGACTGTATTCTTTTCATCTCCAGAAGCAGTACTTCTTAGCAAGTGTTGGTTTATCTTAAGGGGTAAAAACAACAAAAATAATGATTTTTATTGTTTTTAAATTTACAAAGCAAGTTAGATAGGATTCATTAACTTGGCTAGTGATTATCTGGTAGATTTCCTCGATTCATTTCATTTGTAGATTTTGCACAAATTCTGAAAGATGAATGTTTGGGGGAGATTCTTGTAAGCTATGACTTAGGAATGAGATTAATAAGAAAAGGGGCCAAAATTAATAACTCTCCTTCCCAGCTTCCAAATATCACATTGTATTATTCAACTATTCTTGCTTGTCATTGCACTTTCTCCTCACTTAGGATATACACATTGATAGCTCCATGCTAATCAATTAGAGAGCAGCTTCCTGGATGCCCCTTGCTGCATTTACACTTGCTGTAGGTGCCCCTATTATAGTTTCTCTTATTAATATGTTTTCTGCAAAACCTCTGCAAACTATTAATAGCAAAACGTCACTCAAAGAAAAGTGAGGGAGTTAATGTCTCTGCAAATTCTGTTTTAATGACCCTCTGCCAACTGGTACTCAAATGTATTTGAGCTCTTCAGTGATGCCAACTGTCAGGATTTAACAGTGAGATGCCTGTGTTTTTTTTTCTCCTCATAACTGACATTTGCATGATCTCAATAATTATATGCAAATCTTACGTTTTCCCCTTCTTCTCACATAAGGCTCATGTTACTTGTCAACTGCACAGCTGTCTTGTAAGCCAATGCCTGTGGGTTCCACAGATTTGGTTGTATTTCCATCTATTATAGAGCTTCATTGTTTTATGCATTAACGTCAGCATGGAGCAAATTAGCATCTAAATTACAGCTCCCTGTTCATTTATTGGACGTACAATCTCAGTAACTTCTAAACAAACTTTATATTTGCGCCTGCTCATTGTAATGAGGTGTATTGGTGAAGTATGTGATTTTTCAGAGTCCTTTCATTATATTCTGTGGTTTGAAAAAAATGGCTGTGTTAACTTTCAGCTGGTGAGAATTCACACAGTGGGTGACAACTTTGTAGTTTCTTAAAGTTGGAGCAAAGTAAATTGCATACTTTAGTGATGCAGCTTCCATATCGCTATAGAAAGGGTGGAATGTGTGGGGAAAGAGATGAGCTCTCTTTCTTTTCTGTTTCAGCACTGACACTTGAAGAGGCAAATGTCATTTTAATCTTCAGTGATTATGAATCCATGTATCCTAATGATATGAGCTCCAACCAAATACAGTAAAGGATAAATTGCATTATGTGACTCATTTACTCCTATTTCTTCCTTTGTGATAAAAATGCTATCTAAACCATCCCCCTAAAAATCCCAAATAGACTGAATGTTCACAAAATGTGAAATTTATGATAACAAATTTAATACTGAATTGTACAGTTCTAAATTTGTTTCCTGTTTTAAAATTATGGCACAAGCTATTTTATCCTCATTTGGTAATTTAATACTTTCCAATGATATAGAACTTAGAGAGTCTCACACAGATGGAAGTAAGTTAAAAAAAAAAGCTGCTAAATGCAAGAATCAGACTTGTAGAGCTGGACAGAGCCCTAACAATCATCCAGTCCAGCCCTCTCATTTTACAGACGAGTTTATAAGTGTACACTTGTCACAAAGATTAGAAATGCACATCAGGATAGCGCTGCCTCTTCTGTAATTCCTACAAACTGTTACTCAGAGCCACTGGTAAAGAGATAAGAAATGAATGTCATTAATTTGCCACTGCAGAGACCTGAAGTAACATACTGAAATCAGATCACTAGCCTTGTTGATGAAGCCAGAGATGCAAAGACAGAATAGGCTATGCTTTCACATTTGCAAATGATATTAGTTGAAGCTGTTGAAAATCAGACATTGCAGCATCTTTGAAGCATAAATGGATTCATCTTCTCTAATACCTTGGCAGCCAGAATACTTACCATCGGCTCTAATTCTTTTTCATTACGTTCATCCCGTTCCCTGTTTGCATCTTTTACATTTTGATTACTGGTTTCCAAATCTTCCTCATCCTCATGAGAACAAACAATTGTTGGGACATAGGTATCTGAAAAGTTAAGATAATTGTACCTATGTAAGATTGCTCTAGTTGTAGGCTTTAACAAAAGAAATAAATTCTGTTTAAAAATTAAAGAAATATTACCTGTAACCTTTGAAATCTCAAAGTTATTCTCATCTGATGTTGCCGATGATTCTTCTTTACTGTTAAATTTACAACAAAATGTTATGCTTTTTCAGGGACTATAAATGTATAGCATTTTTATTATGGGAAATTCAAATGAGTTACAAGCTAAACAAATATTATTTAACTTTTCACATTTTCTTGCATTACTTTGAATGTTTTTTCATTAAAATGATCTCTTAGAATGATGCAATAATGTAAATTAGTGTAGAAAAATATAAAAATTATTTATACAATACCATAATTCTAAATAAAATTATTTTACTCAAAACATACAGCCAAAGGAAAAAATATATATAAATCTAGATTATCCCATAATTCTCACTTTGAAAGTCCAAATATTTCTCTCTTGTTTTAAATGATGAAGTTTTATGAACTGACAGTCCATTGTGGTCATTGAAATTACTTTCTAATGTTCCAATTAATAATTTTTTTGTGTTTCTTTTTACTCAAAATTCTTCCATTTGAATTGACATAATATTAACTCTCTCTCTCCAGAAAAGGAGAAAACAAACAAATTTAATAGAAACTAAAAGGCAGCTAAATTTATACCCAGTTTAAAGACTTCAGGTGTGTATTGCCAAAGGCCAATTTTACAGCCAAGACTTTGGTCATTCATATGGAAGCATGTTCTTTTTTCTTTAAAATAATTTAGATTATACTTGCTTCTCTCTTATATTCTGCATACTTTTTGAGAAAGAGAAATACTTTTTCCTTTCAAATATATTCTGTTTACAGGTGTATTTGTGGAATTATAAGAATTTAGATTTGCCCAAGACAATAGCAAGAAAATAGTTAGTGAAAAGCTCACTTTGTGTATAGTTATGTCACAAGTCAGTCTGTCAGAAATGATTGGACCAATATTCACATTTTCTTGTACTGTCTCAGCTGAATTTTCTCCTACTGACTTTTCTCAATGATTTTTCTGCAATAAAAGAAATCCAGAGAGTTCACAATGACTGATGAATTTGTATAATAGAACCTAGTTCTCATTGCATGGACAGTGTTGATCCAAATCCCCAGAGGGCTAATCTTGTTTTGACAAATCACAAGAAAATTACAAATTCTTCCATCTTGACCATATAAGAAGTAATTTGTATACATTTATGATGCTCAGTTTTTGGAGAAGGCAATGGCACCCTACTCCAGTACTCTTGCCTGGAAAATCTCATGGATGGAGGAGCCTGGTAGGCTGAAGTCCATGGGGTCGCTAAGAATCAGACATGACTGAGTGACTTCACTTTCTCTTTTCACCTTCATTCATTGGAGAAGGAAATGGCAACCCACTCCAGTGTTTTTGCCTGGAGAATCCCAGGGACGGGGGAACCTGGTGGGCTGCCATCTATGGGATCACACAGAGTCGGACACGACTGAAGCAACTTAGCAGCATGATGCTCAATTTTAGCTTTGCCAAAACTATTTGCTACGTTGCAGTGGGCCCAGAAATGAAAATAATGTTTTTACATAGACAATTTCATTAGAAAATATATTACCATAAGTGATACTGTTTTAATCTATAATCTATATTGTTTAATCAGGCCTATAATTATACAAAGATTCATTTTTGTGAACTCTAACTGCAAGTTAGCGCATTTTTCTTTCTCCATGTCCAGAAAATCTATGTACTCTTAAAAATATATAAACCATTAAACAGCATTTAAGTATTCTTTCTTTATCTTTCATCTGATAACAATATTGAAAATATCCTTTGTAGAGGAAAATATCATTAAAGCTTTATGTTTTTGCCTAAACAAAATGTTATTAATCATTTTTCTTATTAAATTCTTTAGAATGCTTAAATTTTTAAAATAATTTCATCAAAAGGAAAGGAACTTGCTTTTAACTCACTGTAGGGACAAATAGGTATCAAACTGGGTATTACTATTTTGATCCCTTACAAAAACATTTGATATCTTACAAAAACATTACATACAGACAGAAATATAGGAGGGAAATCTTAGATTTATAGGTAAAAACAAGAAAAAGAATCCAAAATAGATGAAATTTAAGTATTATATCAAATATTTGTTTAAAAAACTAATAGAAAATGTGTTAAACTCCTACAGGGAAAAAGAATATAATTGCATCAATAATTATTAAAAACCTAGAAAATATTGAGAGATATACCATGTTCATAGATAGGAAAATTATGAAGATAGTATCTCCAAATTTGATCTACAAATTCACTTCTAATCAACATTTCAAAACATGTTTTCACAAAATTTGAAGATATCATTCTAAGAAGAATAAAGGACTAAAAATAGCTGGTCTACTTCTGAGAAATAGTAGAGGAAGCACCTCTATGTAGTTTCAATACTTCTTCTGAGGATATAGTCATTAAAACAATTATATTGGCACTGAGACAGGAAAGTATTGAGAGCTTAGAAACAGATCCACACATATCTAGAACTTTGGTATTTGATAAAAGTAGCATGTCAGTGAAATAGGGACTTCTCAGTAAATGAAGATAGAGAAAATGACTACCCTCATAGGAAAAAAAGTGAAATTAGCACAACAAATATTCAATAATCAATTCCAGATGGATTAAGATTTTATATGTCAAAAACCTTGAAATTCTTAGTAGAATACATGAATATTTTTCAGACCTCAAAGTAGAAAATGTTTTCTTAAAGAAGGAAAAAAAAAAAAAACTATAAAAAAGATGATCAGTTTAGCTCTATTAAAATTTAAAACTTCTGTTCATTGAAAGACCTCTTTATAACAGAAAAATATAACCAAACTGGGAGAAGATGCTTACATTATACAGCATCAACACAAAATAAATGTCGAGAAATATAAAGAACTTCTACAATTCAATAAGGAAGCACAAACATTTCAATAGAATCAGGGGAGAGGGGCAGACATTTCACAGGAGAGAAAATACACATAGTCAGTAAGTATATAAAGGATGGTCAGCGTTATTAGAAAACAGAGAAATGCAAATCAAGACCACAAGGAGATGCTATTTCATACTTATTCACCATCAACCACATAAAACTGAACAAAGCCAAATGTTTATCAATGGAAGATTAGATGCAAAACTTGGTGTACCACAAGAGAAATATATATAGCACTCAAAATTGATTTAAAATACACAGAGACACACAATAATATGGATAAATCTTAGCAACATATAATATTAAATGAGCAGTGCTAAAACATTGCATCAGAGTAGGTTCTTTTTTATTGTGCTAAAAGCTATTGAAATAATCTAAAATATTTATTAAGGAATACATAGGATATAATTCATGTAAACAAGAAAGCTTGATTTTTTCAAGATTATGATTACATAAAAGTGGGGTGAGTCAGAGGAAAGGAATGAAGAAGTGATAAGTTGTTTTGTTTTACAGGTGTTTATTGTATCATTTAAAATATCTAAATCATTAAATTCTAGTTTCAGGTAATCTATTCAGACAAATGGATTGCTCTCTGGTCTAAATTACAGGGTGTGTATAGATAAAATCCCACTCCAAATCCCAAAGTATCTGTTATATGACCAATTACATTTAAAGGGTTTAATTAAAACAACTTAAGAAAATTTGAACATAAAGGCAAAGCACTTTATGGTTGATGATGATAGGCCCCAGAACTGTAGACAGTCATCGTAAAAATGAAATATGTTAGAGAAAAGTTCTAATCTTCCCTTTATATTCTGAGTCCGTTTTTTAAAAAAGTAATTTGTTTATTTTAATTGGAGGATAATTACTTTACAATATTGTGGTGGTTTTTGCCATACATTGCCTTGAATCAGCCACAGGCGCACACGTGTCCCCCTATCCTGGACACCCCTTCCACCTCCCCCACCCCATCCCTCTGGGGTGTCCCAGAGCACCGGCTTTGAGTGCCCTACTTCATGCATTGAACTTACACTAGTTTTCTATTTTACATATGGTAGCATATATGTTTTAATGCTATTCTCTCAAATCGTCTCACCCTCACCTTCTCCCACATAATCCAAAAGTCTATTCTTGACATCTGTGTCTCTTTTGCTGCCTTGCATATAGGATCGTCATTACCATCTTTCTAAATTCCATGTATATGCATTAATATACTGTATTGCTATTTCTCTTTCTGTTTAATAGACTCCAGTTTCATCCCCCTCGTTAGAACAGAACATTAGAACAAAAGTGTTCCTTTTTATAGCTGACTAATATTCCATTGTGTATATGTGCCACAACTTCCTTATCCATTTGTCTGCTAATGGACATCTAGGTTGCTTCCATGTCCTAGCTATTGTAAACAGTGGTGTGGTGAACACTGGGGTACATGTGTCTCTTTCAATTCTAGTTTCCTTGGTGTGTATGCCCAGCAGTGGGATTGCTGAATCATATGGCAGTTCTATTTCATTTTTTAAGGAATCTCTGCGCTGTTCTCCAAGTGGCTATACCAGTTTGCATTCCAACAAACAGTGTAAGAGGGTTCCCTTTTCTTCACACCCTCTCCAGCATTTGTTGTTTGTAAACTTTTTGACAGCAGCCATTCTGACCAGCATGAGATGATACCTCATTGTGGTTTTGATTTGCACTTCTCTAATAATGAGTGATGTTGAGCATCTTTTCATGTGTTTGTTAGCCATCTGTATGTCTTCTTTGGAGAAATGTCTTTTAGTTCTTTGACCTACTTTTGATTGGGTTGTTCATTTTTCTGGTATTGAACTGCATGAGCTGCTTGTATATTTTGGAGATTAATTCTTCATCAGTAGTTTCATTAGCTATTATTTATTTTCTGTTCTGAAGGCTGCCTTTTCACCTTGCTTATAGTTTCCTTCATTGTGCAAGAGATTTTAAGTTTAATTAGGTCCCGTTTGTTTATTGTTGTTTTTATTTTCATTACTCTGGGAAATGGGTCATAGAAGTTCTTGCTGTGATTTATGTCAGAGAGTGTTCTGCCTATGTTTTCCTATAAGAGTTTTATAGTTTCTGGTATTACATTTAGATCTTTAATACATTTTGAGTTTATTTTTGCATATGGTGCTAGAAAGAGTTCTAGTTTCAATCTTTTACACATGGTTGACCAGTTTTCCCAGCACCACTTGTTAAAGAGATTTTCTTTTCCCTGAGTCCTTTTTGAGCAGGGGAGTTTCTTACTGGTCTTCCTAGTGGTTAACAGTGNCCATTTTGAGTTTATTTTTGCATATGGTGCTAGAAAGAGTTCTAGTTTCAATCTTTTACACATGGTTGACCAGTTTTCCCAGCACCACTTGTTAAAGAGATTTTCTTTTCCCTGAGTCCTTTTTGAGCAGGGGAGTTTCTTACTGGTCTTCCTAGTGGTTAACAGTGTCTGTCATTTTGCTGAATAAATGCACAATGTCCTTTCTACTCTTCATTTCTGTCTACCTCTTATCAGCATTATCATAACATTGTTCTTCTTTTCTTTCCTCATTAAAAATTAGTGTCATAAAAATTCTAATAAAGCATGTGTATTTTCGTGTCTTATAATGTTTGAAGTACCTCCCCCTCCAAAGTTAAAAGGCAAAGTTTTTAACTATGGGCGTAAATAATTTAAAAAATTTAAATCTAATATAAATTTAGAAATTAAAAAGTCAAAAAGATATGTCATTTGTGGAGGGATACTTCATTACTAGTGTACCTTAAATATATACTATAGTCAGTCATTAGTATTATTTAATCATAAGACAGGTCATTGTTGAGCACCCACTCTATGCCCTAAGTTCTAATAAATATTGGGAAATCTATATGTCATACATTTTAATAAACACTGAGAAATCCAAGATGAATTATATATGTATATATATATAATTACCTCAAGGAAGCTCTAATGTAATGATAGAAATAGATATATCATCAGGCAATTATTATAATGTGATAAATTTTATAATAAATAATGGGATATGATATTTTCCAGAGAACAAAGAACAGAAATGAGGAAAGCACTCAGTTGGAGGAATCAGGGAATTTTTCACAAAGGAAAATTTATGTTTATGGGAAGTAGGACTTCCTCAACTAGAGAAAAAAGATAAGGTCATTCCAGGCAGAAAAAATAAGAAGTGGTCAAATAATTAAAGGAAAGAAAGCACAACCATCCAGAAACAAAGAGATGTTCAGAGGCTTTGGGCTGTGTTTTGTGTTTTTTTCTTTAATGCCGGGGAATAGAACTGGGGTTAGTTTAAGTCAGCTTTAAAGGACTTAGTATGCCAGGAAAAGTGGGACTGAATGTCTGAATTCTTTATTTACTTTTAAGTCAGTGCTTGAGAAGGGGTGCCAGTGACAAGGGGGCAGTGGAGGAGTTAAATGGGAGAGAGGCGGGGTAGGTTTCACATTTAGGGACCAATCCCTGGGAGTACACTTAAGGATCTCTCTTTAGGAGAGCCTGACTGGGATAGGCCATAGTAAAGCAGGAAGGTAAGTCATGAGACTCCTGCAGTATTTCAGGCACAAATGATGATAAAGGTGGTGGCAATTAGGAGGGTGAAGAGGAATCAGATTTGTAGCATCAGTGTGATTTGTTGATCGATTCCTTGGATATGGAGTTTCCCTGGTATCACAGAGGGTGAAAAATCTGCCTTCAGTGTGGGAGACCCATGTTCGACCCCTGAGCCGGCAGATCCCCTGGAGAAGGGAATGGCTACCCACTCCAGTATTCTTGCCTGGAGAATCCCATGGACAGAGTCACTTACTAGCCATGTGGCCTCCAACAAGCCTTAACCTCAACACAACACGTAACCTCTCTGTGTATCATTTTTCTCTAATTATTGCCTAGTCCTTATACACAGGGCAATTATTTAACATAATTCTCAATATGTGGAAATGTTTAATAAATGCATTGTTATTATTATTATCATTATTATTGTTATTATCATTATTAGTGACATGTAGTAAATACCATGCTGATCACTAGCTCTCCACTGCTGCAGAAACCAATTCCCACGCTTCTCCTTTTGCTTGCAATTATCTCTATATGTGTTAAGGTTTACTCCATTCTCTCATGTCTTTAATCCACATTACCTTTTTTTCCCACAAGTTACTTTCAAGTGTAAAACTGGCAGCCCATGATAACATACTTGCTTAGTTTTTTTTTAAAATAGACCTTTACTATCAGAAGGCCACCCTCCAAAGAAAGATCACTAAATCATCAGTTAAAGTACCTTTCTATTTAAAAATGTCTTCACCAAATACAGTTTGCATGGGAATGCTAATTCACACTTTCTATTATTACCCAACTGATTTATTCAGTGTCACAATCTATGCACCCTGTTAATATTCCTGCAGTTTCTAGGTATGTGGCACTTAGGCTTTTAGAGTTACGGTTAATTTTAACACTGCCAAAATGTAGTAGTTTTAGTATAAGTAGTAATATCATTTTTCCTGAGTTCCTGTAATGCTATTGTGCTAAAAGCTCATATATCTCTTAAAATATGAGTGAAACCTGTTCCACACAATCTGTCTAATGTGATGGAATTACCCAGCCAGTCAGGGTAAATGTCAGGATTAGGCTGTAGTTAGTAGAAGTAGAACTCTGTTCCAAGAGGAATCAAAAAGTTGGCGTAAAAAAAGGATCATTTCCAAAATGAGTCATGAATGTTGCATTTGTGTCTCTTTAACAACTCTGCTTGAAAGTACTCAGCACTGACTAAAGATAAGCAACTTGGAATTCTTAGGCATCACCTCTTGTTCTGATAAGCAGCTAAAAAGTCAATATTGAACTCCTCCAAAAGTATGTAAAGTCAGCCCTCTTTGCTCAAAGCTGGTGCTCTCATTTGACTTCCTTTACCTTTCTTCCCTAAAGGAAGAAAGGAAAATAAATGAATGGAGAGCTTTTAAGTTAGAAATAATATGTGCCTCGTTTAAGAGTCTTTAAAAGACACTTAAGAAGAATATTTTAGTATTAGAATTGGCATTGCTAAGTGGATATTTATACTGAAAAGGTTTTCCTGAAATAAATAATTATGTATTATATGTTGTTTATTTTCATAATCTTATTGTGATATTTCTCTAAAAATGGACTTTCTTATGTTCTGACATTTTACAGCCATTTATGATTTGGAGGAGGGAGGAGAGCAGAAACTTGTACTTAATGAGAAGTGAAGTTCATAATACATTAACCAACTACAAGGGCTCAGTATCTAATCCTTTGGTGTTAAAACACCAGTAGTCTTCTTTTGATCAGGAATAAAACTGAAAACAGAAAAGAAATATTTGATCAAAAGAAAGACAATTAGAGCAATAAATGTCTAATTGTGAACAAAAGTGTCTAAGGAAAAAAAAGTTTAAAGGCACAATGCCAGAAGGAGTTCAGGATGAAAACATGCATTAAAATTCAGTTCCTTGGTGATAATGCTGGAAAGGAAAATGAAATGAAGACAGTTCTGCATCAATAAAGGATTGAATGAAGCAAAAATAATCTCAAAGAGAAAACATAAACATTTTTAAATGACTTTGTATTTCCTTAAGATGTTGAATCTGGGGACTAATAATTAATATGCTGAAGAACATGGTTTTTGTGGGCGTCACATTCCTTATCTTCAAAGTGAAAGCTCCGGATTAGATTAGGGATATCAAGTACAATACTCTCACGCTGGCCTCCCTCTCTAGCATCCATGGCAAGCACTGATAACAGATCAAGGGGTTTCCTTGCTGAGTCCAGATTGAGCCTGGTGACCGTTCTCTATGCAGCCTGGCAGCCACTACCTATCAACTCCTTTATTGTTCAAAATAGAAAAAAATTGCCTTTCTCAGTTTTGATATTAAAGATTTAAGATTTAAGATTACATATGCTTTAAGATTACATATTTATATGACTAATAGCATCCCATAAATATAATTTTGAAATATGATTTGGTATCTTTTAAATTTATTGTCAAAAGACATATGAATGCTAGAAGAATCAATAGAAATAACTATTAACATTGCAATACAAAGATAAATTCTCAATTAAATCTTATAGTTAGCATTTCAAATTTAATACCTACAGAAATCCTACCACTACAATTTGTCAACTAGTCTTGTAGTACTTATAATGCAGATTATACAATAATTTGTTCCCCCATTATTTTACTATGTCCAGATAAAACTTCTCAAATAATGACAAAACATTACCAATATTTACAAGTGATTGGGATGAGCAAATATATTGTGTAACACATATGATATAAGGTAATATATTACTTTTAAAATGTAAGCATAAACCATTGCAAACTATAAGACCCTTGAGTAAACTCTAGTGAATTGCTTAAGTATTCAGGTAACTAAGTATATACTACCACATTAGTGACCAGATGGTTTTATTGAATCACTTTCCTATTTTCCATAAAGCTGAATTGCTATGTTCCCAAAAATCTTCTGTATTTCTTCTACTAAATTTAGCACATTGCCTATTGCTTCAGTCCTTGATCTTGAAAACATACTGACAATAATGGTGCCATGCCTTTTTGATGCAAGAAATTTCAATAGCAGAGAAAGAAGCAGCTGAAAAACATAACATGTTGAAGAATTCTTTGGTAAGTTTCTTTTCCAAAGTTGCTTTATTTTCTAATTCTGTCTTCTGCCAAGGATTGCTATTTTCAAATCTGCTTTGTCATGTCAAAGTGGTGGGTACTATTTTTTTCTTGCTCACCCCATCCCATAGTGAAAAAACTATTTGGATTTAATTCTGTGATCAAATCTGGGCATCATGTGCAATTTTGTAGAGATGAGATCTCCTTAGAGTGTCTTCTAAAGGAATACCAAAATGTGAGAATCTAGTCTGTAATTAAGTCAAATCTTGGAAGTTCACATATGAACAACAAAAATATTGTAGGTTGCTTTGGGAGCAATGCAATTACAACCAGAATCCATGAATTTTAAATGGAAAAAAAAAAAAAACTTATAGGTAAACCTGGCCCAAAGGACTATTTTGCCACAATCTGTCAATTATATTCTATCAAGAGAGAAATTTAAATGTTTTTAAGTGATGGAAGAAAAACTAAAGAATGTATATCAGAGAGATACCAGAAAAAATTCTTAACTTTATTGGGTCTAAAGTCCTTATTTTACTTCAGCTCTTAATACAAGTAATTGTCATCCATGGATGACAAAAAATTAATGATTGTCCAGCTGAGACTCTTACTACTTTAGAATTCCGACATTCAGATTCTCCATGTTCCCCTACAAAGAACTTTATACTTCATCTATCTTTCAAATATTATCAGAGAATTATTAATATCTGTTTTTTCCTAAGAATACTAATTCTCAGGCTTTATTTATTACTGATTTGTTTGTGGTTGTGTAAAATGTCATTATCACAGGGCCATGACTGTGAGCCAACTAATTGCAATTAAGGAACTCCTGATGAAACCTGTTTTCTCTGTGAAATCTACATATAAGTATCACTAAGATACTTGGTTTGTTCAGTACTGAGCTTTGATATCCAAGCTCTACAGAACTTGTGTTACTTATTGTTCTAAGAAAAAGGCAATTTAAAATGTAAATTGATATTCCCAGTGTGTATGTGGAAAGGTTGTATTTGGAAGGGCTGAGAGCAGGAAGGAAAACAAAGGAGCAGGAGACTTCCAGGCTGTGAAATCAAATCTTTTGGAAGTGACACCTCACCTCCCAAAAGGATCTGCTGCCCAGCTTAGGGCGGTAGCCACTCCCCTGAGCGTCTGTGCCCTGTGTTGTTTCCCAAGATAGTATAGTTTGCCTGTGACTGTTCTTTTCTTTTTAATGGAGGGCAAAGTGGCAAGCTTCTACAACTCTTCCCCCAGCCTTTGTCCCATTCCTGTCTCATGAGAGTTTCAAGCATATATCAATACCTTTCCCTTTATCTGTAGAGTAAATCAGGGGAAATGATGTGTAATTCAATATAAGTACTAGTAGAGCAGTTCTACAGTATTTCATATAAGAGATTATACCTTTTATATTTGTAAAAAATCACCAGATATCTTAAATATAATCATTCAGTTCAGTTCAGTCACTCAGTCATGTATGACTCTTTGCGACCTCATAGACAGCATGCCAGGCTTCCCTGTCCATCACCAACTACCAGAGCATGCTGAAACTGATGTCCATTGAGTTGGTGATGCCATCCAACCATCTCATCTTCTTTCATCCCCTTCTCCTTCTGCCCTCAATCTTTCCCAGCATCAGGGTCTTTTCCAATGAGTCAGTTCATCATGTCAGACCAAAGTATTGGAGCTTCAGCTTCAGTATCAATCCTTCCAATGAATATTCAGGACTGATTTCCTTTAGGATTGACTGGTTTGATCTCCTTGCAATCCAAGGGACTTTCGAGAGTCTTCTCCAACACCACAGTTCAAAAGCATCAATTCTTCAGCACTCAGCTTTATTTATGGTCCAACTCTCACATCCATACATGACCACCGGAAAAACCATAGCTTTCACTAGACAGACTTTTGTCAGCAAAGTAATGTCTCTGTTTTTTTAATATACTGTCTAGGTTGGTCATAGCTTTTCTTCCAAGGAGCAAGTGTCTTTTAATTTCATGGCTGCAGTCACCATCTGCAGTGACTTTGGAGCCCAAGAAAGTAAATTCTGTCACTGTTTCCATTGTTTCTCCATCTGTTTGCCATGAAATGATGGGACCAGATGCCATGATCTTAGTTTTTTGAACGTTGAGTTTTACTTTTTTACTCTCCTCTTTCACTTTCATCAAGAGGCCCTTAATTCCTCTTCACTTTCTGCCATAAGAGTGGTGTCATCTGCATGTGTGAGGTTATTGATNAACCACAGTTCAAAAGCATCAATTCTTCAGCACTCAGCTTTATTTATGGTCCAACTCTCGCATCCATACATGACCACCGGAAAAACCATAGCTTTCACTAGACAGACTTTTGTCGGCAAAGTAATGTCTCTGTTTTTTTAATATACTGTCTAGGTTGGTCATAGCTTTTCTTCCAAGGAGCAAGTGTCTTTTAATTTCATGGCTGCAGTCACCATCTGCAGTGACTTTGGAGCCCAAGAAAGTAAATTCTGTCACTGTTTCCATTGTTTCTCCATCTGTTTGCCATGAAATGATGGGACCAGATGCCATGATCTTAGTTTTTTGAACGTTGAGTTTTACTTTTTTACTCTCCTCTTTCACTTTCATCAAGAGGCCCTTAATTCCTCTTCACTTTCTGCCATAAGAGTGGTGTCATCTGCATGTGTGAGGTTATTGATATTTCTCCTGGCAGTCTTGATTCCAGCTTGTGCTTCATCCGGCCCGGCATTTCATATATAATAATATAATAATTAGGACCAATAAAAGTCAGAGCAAGCCAAATCAAGTTAGACATATTAAAGTACTGCCTTCCTGTGATTGCTTTTAACTAAATGTTAAATTTATAAGTTATGAGATTTTTTTTTAGATCCTAAGACCATTTATTTATTGTCTTGATTTTTCTAATTTAAAATTCATTTATATTTTAAAATTCTATATCTTAGCAGTTTCTGCTTTTTTATAGTTTTGGTAAGTCTTTAGTAATCTTTATGATATGAAATCCATTGAAATTCATTTCCATTTTCAAGAAATTCAGTTTCACAAACATTTTTAAACTAGCTATTCTACTTATGCTAATCACAGCATAAATTGATATATCAGTGAAAAGAGAATATGATAAATTAGATTGGATGGTTTGTGTTAAAATCCAAATAATAATGCTATTATCAAACTGGATTTGTATGTAACTGCTTTTGAAAAGTTTTGTGGGCAGACTCAGAAAGTCTTAACGTATTATTTCTAAATTTAATGCTTTTGTGAACTTACATCACATTAAAATCATCTTAATGCACCTTTTTGTCAATTCTTCACAATAGATTACAAAAGGAAGGGAGGGGAAGGTCCATTTAAAAAGCAAATGAAAAAGAGCTCAGTGGAAGCTACCTGTTGGTGAGCCTGTAAGGGAGTCATTAACATGCGGATCATTGACGTGATGGGCCATAACGGCTCCTCCAGGGACGCTCAGTCTATTGTGTCAGAGCCTCGGTAGGGATTCATTAACATGAAGACTCGTGACTTCTTAATATGCAAATTATTAACGCAACGCACTGCACTGAGGCATGTTCACAAATGTCCACATCGTCTGTTACAGGTTTGCTTGCCAGTCCTTCACCCACACCTTTTGTGAACTTGTTTTTCTTTCTTTTGTCCTCTGTTGCAGATTTTTTCACAAAAGATTCTACTCTCCCGTGGAATCTACCACTTCACTTTCAAAGACCTCCTCCCCTTCAAGCCCACCTTTCTTTGATTTAAGGCAGGTTTATATAAACAAACCAGTTGAACATTTTGACTAAATCAATCAAAATTCAGCACAAAATCTGATTTGATAATTTTCTGTAATATCGAATTGGTCTTTGGCCAAAGGCAGAACAATGTGAACAAAACGCTTTTAAAAAGTGAAACTCTGAAACAAACCGTGTAGCCAACAGTTGAATAATTTGCTCTAAAGGTAGGTGGGGAAAGAGTAGCAGAGTAGAAAAAAGAAAAAAGGAGCAAAGAAAGGCCATGAAAGAGGACACAAGAAAAAAAGTGCAGTTAAGTAAGCCGAGTAAGTGTTTGTGCCAATGTAACACATGAGTGAAGAAATGGATTTGAATTGCTCAGTGTCTGGCATACAGCAAGCAATCAATAAGTATTAGCTATTATTATTACATCGACACTTTACACTTTGCAAAAAAGATGAAAGTAATATCTGCATTCCCTGTTGAAACAATAAGAAAAATGTTATAGAGTGAAAGCTGTTCAGTTCTTGAATTAACATACTATGAAGAAGGGAATCAAACTTACATTCCTATTCCCACAAAAGAGTTAGCTATAGAAGTCATGGAAAGGTATTCAAGTATCTTTTAAAGCTTATACACATACCATGTATGGGAAATACAGTTTTTCTTCTGGGACTTTATATGCTAACCTATATTCATTTTCTTCTCATTTTATTCTAGCTGTATCTAAAAAACAAAACAAGCTTTTACTACTGTTTCTCTACTAAATTTTAGAAGAAACAGACCCTTATTTCTAAACTTATAAACCCTAAATTCTGCATTGCAGCTCAGAAATCAAGATCTGTTTATCATAAAATATTTGTATCTCTACACAAAATTAGTAATATATTTTTTAAGGTAACAGCTTTATTGAACTAAAATTTACATATTACAAAATCCACCCATTTTAAATGTTTAATTCAGATTTGTTCAATTTACAGAATTGTGCAGTTACCACCCAAATCTAAGTTTAGAACATTTCCAGAACCCCCCAAAAGGATGTGACTGTGAGAATCACTCTTTACTCCTCTCCCCAGTCCTAGGCAACCACTAATCTTGTTTCTGTCTTAATATATTTGCCTGTTCTGCACTTTTCATACTAAAGAGAATCATGCAATATGTGTTTTTTGCTTCTTCCCTGTTTTATGGAGGAAAATGTTTTTGAGGTTCATCAGTGTTGTAGGATGTATCAATACTTCCTTTTTTATTGGCTAATAGTATTCCATTGTATAGATACACTGACTTTATTCATGCATTCACCAGTTGATAGGTATTTGAGCTGTTTCCATCTTTTGGCTCTTGTAGACAGTGCTTCTGTGAACAATTTACATAGTGTTTGGATGGACATGTGTCTTCGTTTCCCCTGGTTAGATAGCTAGAAGTGAAATGGCTGGGTTTATGATAATCCTATAATTTCAGTTTCTCCACATTCTCACCAACACTTATTATTATCTCTCTTATTAATTGTTGTCATTATAGTGGGAGTAAAGTGGCATCTCATTGTGGTTTTGATTTGCATTTTCATAGTAACTGGGTTTCCCCTGTGGCTCAGCTGGTAAAGAATCCACCTACAGTGTGGGAGACCTGGGTTTGATCCCTGGGTTGGGAAGANTTATCTCTCTTATTAATTGTTGTCATTATAGTGGGAGTAAAGTGGCATCTCATTGTGGTTTTGATTTGCATTTTCATAGTAACTGGGTTTCCCCTGTGGCTCAGCTGGTAAAGAATCCACCTACAGTGTGGGAGACCTGGGTTTGATCCCTGGGTTGGGAAGATTCCCTGGAGAAGGGAAAAGTTACCCACTCCAGTATTCTGGCCTGGAAAATTCCATGGAGTACAGTCTATAGGGTTGCAAAAAGCTGGACATGACTGAGTGACTTTCACTTCACTTACTTCATAGTTGCTAATGATGTTGAGTTCTTCTTCATGCTCTTTGTTGTTATTCAATTGCTAAGTTGTGTTCAACTCTTTTGCTACCCCACAGACTGCAGCTTATTGATCATTACTGTATCTTCTCCAGAGAAACGTCTATTTAAATCCTTTGCTCATTTCAGATGAGGCTGTCTTTTATTATTAATCTGTAAGAGTTCTTTTGGGTAAGACACTTATTAGATACATGATTTATAAGTTTTTTCTCCCATTTTCACTGTCCTGACTGTGTCTTTTGGAGTGTAGAGTGCTTAACTTTGATAATGTCCAAGCAGTAGAATTTTAAAATTAGCTTTAAGATCTTTGCTAACTTGCTGATACACTACATAGAATCTATTTGATTAAAAGTCTTTAAATAGTAAACAATATTATTTTTAAAATAAATAGTCTCTAAAGTGTAGTTATCACATGCAACTATCTACATCTTATATTCTTGCTCATGTTAATTTCAATACTGTGATGCTAGAAAACATACACTAGTTATTGGTCCTAGCTAATTTCTAGACTGGAGTAGATGTAAGCAGATTCAGAAATGATGCAAACAAACCTACAGATTCAAAAAAAAAGAAATCCAGCTGATTTAAGAAGCTTAGAGTACAAACACTGTATTATTCCTCTGGTGCCTTTCACTGGAGGAGATGGAGTAGACAGGAGGAGCTCATCTGTGCCAAGATGACTCTCCCAGCTGAAAGCTTTTGGATCCCTGATTAAGTAAAGTGATATGCATTACCAGGGCATCCTGAGAAGATGAAGTGTGAAGGGTTCACTAAGATAGACTATGATTAGAAGAGCAGTATGTTTGGGAAGGACAAGATGAGGCCCAATATGCACTAAAAGACGAAGGACAGATGACTGAAGAAGTTGGGACACAGGCTGGAACTGCTGAAGGTGTCAGACACAAGAGCTAATTCCTGCAGGGATGCAGTTGTGCTGCCAAAGATGGGGCTCTCTGCCACACTTTTAACATGATGGCACAGGGCTTTACACTTAACGTTCTGAAGAATACAGCTATCGAGTGGCTTTGAAAGGATTCCATCCTTCTACATTATTATAACTTAGATTGGAAATCAGGCTAAGTCAGAATAATGTTGGACAAAATTTAATGTTTATTCATTCAACAAATAGTTAACTTGTACTAGGCATCATGCTAGATCATGCTAGAAACTAAACCACTAGCACAAGCTGTGATTGAATCAATTCTGCCTTCATAAAGCTTACTGTCTGAGGAATGATAAAGGAAAACTGGCCATTTAAAATCATAGCCATACCTTTCAGGATCGGGGAAACATGGAATCCTATAGAAGAGAATACAGTTAACCATTGAACAGCACAGGCTTGAACTGCGTGAGTCTATTTATATGCCAATTTTCTTTTTCAATAGCAAATTCTATAGTACTGCCTGAACTGCAGTTGATTAACTCTGATGATGCAGAACTATGGATACAGAGGAACTGAGTGTATGTAAGGCCAACTATAAGTTATACTCAGATTTTCAACTACAAAGAGGGTCAGCACCCCTGGTATCCTCATTGTATTAAGATCCATAACAGGGTTCATACAGGATCCATACAGAGTCAACTGTAATAAGATCCATAACTCAGACTCAGGGAAGATAATAGCAACTGTGCATGTGCATGGGCTTGCAAAGAGATCAGACTGAAAGAAGATCATATCCTTTAATAAGATTACACACCATATTTAAAAGTTTGATTTTTCTGAATTGTAAAATATATACTTTTCAAAAAGTAAATACTTTCTGAAAGCTTATTTCATTCTGAACGGAAAACTTTACCATGCTATTTAATGATCTTTTCTCTCTTTCCCAAGTTATCACGAATGATAGGACAAAATTTCTTTAATAAATGCCCTGTTTGTAAAACTTACGTTTGGTATCTTAATTCCCACAGTCCTTAATGTTGCTGTTAATGCTTAAAAATCCCTCATGCCACATTTACAACAGAATTATTTTATTTGCTAATTTTTTCCTTATTTAATAGTGTTATTCTTTCGGGGGATATTGAGACTAAGTGATTTTCAAAATTTTTTTAAAGTTACAACTCAGAATATCTGTGTTTCATCCTTTGTTTATACTGTTCATAACTCATTGCATATCAGAATCAGCTGAGGAGATTTTTAAAAATCTGTGCCTGCAACCCAACCCTGACCATGAAAGTATGGTCTTATAGGAGGATCTGGGCAAGAGTGCCTTAGTTTTCCCCTTCCGATGTGCACCCAAGCTTAAGAAACACTGCTTTACACTACTGTTCTACACTGGCTTTTACTATATCAAAGTATGGATAGTGAGAAAATATATCCTTCAGTGACAGTACTCTGCTATTAAGATGGACCGGGAGGCCTAGAGTGCTGCAGTGCATGGGATCACAAAGAGTCGGACATGACTGAGCAACTGAACTGAACTGAAGATTTTCTGTGGGGTGGGAGGAGGAGAGGGTATGCACAATCAAGTAGGTTAGCATTAATGTAAATTTTATAAAGATTTTACTTCTGCTCCTGTTAGGTCTATAAAAATCAATTAATTTGTATTCATCACAGATATTACCAATTCATACATCAATGAATTTAAATTTACTGATTTTTTTTTAACTGAAAGGAAATCTAGATGCTATTTAAGGTGAGAGACGTTAATCTTCTCTACCTTAACAACTGTATTGTTGATTATAAAATTGGTGGTGTTTATTAAGACTTAAACCTGGGATGGTAAAATGTTTTCCAATTGTACTATGTGGCAAATTGCCCCAACAATTATTGTAAATGCAAGAACAATAAACTGCATTGCCAAGGACACTAGTTGGTTAGATCCCATAAAAGAGACAATTAGTCTTGAGATGAAAATGGTAGTGATGAGGTGACAGTTATGGAAAAAAACAGAATATGCAATGTAATGACTTAAATATATCTGTGGATAATACTGATAGTATAATGTGTTTGGAGTTATAATATGTAAAATAATGTTTTGTAAAGAAAGATCAAAACTGCATACATTCAGGTCTTCTTTTTTTCCTTATTTGCTACAAAAGTGAAGTAACCTGCAAGATTACATTTACTGTCTTCCCAAATCATCAATGTAAAATGGTTTGCTTAATTTATATGTATATGGCATTGATTTTATGAAGACTATTTTCTTTTCACAGATATCAATTTACATAAACTTATTCAATATTACAATACTCATAATCTATTGTTGGGGCTTCCCTTGGTAGCTCACCTGGTAAAGAATCTGCCTGCAATGCAGGAGACCCTGGTTCAGTTCTTGAGTCAGGCAGTTTCCCTGGAGAAGGGATAGCCTACCCACTCCAGTATTCTTGGGCTTCCCTGGTGGCTCAGGAGGTAAAAAATCTGCCTGCAATGTGGGAGACCTGGGTTCAATCCCTAGGTTGGGAAGATCCCCTGGAGGAGGGCATGGCAACCTACTACAGTATTCTTGCCTAGAGAAGCCTGGCGGGCTACAGTCCAGGGGTTGCAAAGAGTGGGACATGACTGAGTGATTAAGCACAGCACAGCACAGTCAATTGTTAGGATAACTGGAACATTTTGAAAATAAAATCATGATAGATACAATAACACAACTGCACCTTCCCTTCACCAAGACAAAATTGCAACTCAGTCCTTCAGCAGCAAAGATGGATCTAAAAGATAGGATACAGAGATTTGGACAGCCAGAGGAAGAATGAAAGAGACCCTAAAAGAGCTGATGCCGAAGATAAACTGCCAGTGATGTGTTTTCATCTGTACCTGTGCTGTACTCCCTCCTTCTCTCAGAGATCTTGTGAGTAGTGATAGATCCTGAGGGAAATAAGCCCAAGAATGTACTGGAGACCTAATGCAAACAGAAGGGGAGATCTTGAATTTCCTGAGAATATTTGCAGTGGTTGCTTTGTTCAGCATGAAGCTCTCTCCCCCCAGATTTCTTCATGACTGACTCTCATCAAGTCTCTGATCACTTGCATCTTCCCAATGAAGTAGTCTTTATTTCTTATTCTTCTTGTTCTGCTCTGCTCTTTATATTCTCAATTGCATATATCATTTTTCAAAATAATTTACTTAATATTTATGTTTATTACCTATTAGTTTTCCTTCCATTAGAATATAAGCTACATGAGGACAGGGGTTGTCTTTTTTTTTTCCATTGATGTATCTCTAGTACTCAGAACAGTACCTGGCACATAGTAGGTGTTCAATAAATATTTGTCAAATGTATGAAGATCATTTATTCTGGTTACTAATCTTTTTTTACTCCCTTTTAATATGCAAGCTGAAAAGCAAAGTTAGAACTTTGCTAGTAATACTTTGATCTTTTTTTTTTTCATCTGAACCAAGATCAATACCCTCTCAATCTTGGTATTATAGAAAAACCATACTGGTGTGATTTCCATTTATCCATCCAAGAGGATAAAGACTGAAATACTATTTATTCTGGTTACTAATCTTTTTTTACTCCCTTTTAATATGCAAGCTGAAAAGCAAAATTAGAACTTTGCTAGTAATACTTTGATCTTTTTTTTTTCATCTGAACCAAGATCAATACCCTCTCAATCTTGGTATTATAGAAAAACCATACTGGTGTGATTTCCATTTATCCATCCAAGAGGATAAAGACTGAAATACCTGGACTAACCTTTTTCACGAAATCAAAACATATACATTAGATTTTGAAGGAAGAATTTGGGTGAAAAAACAATTATAGCAATAAATTTTCCCTAAGTATCACCAGAATAGTAAAATAAATCAGCCAGGAAATAGTGTAGAAATGCCTAAATAAAAAATAATTAGTAGCATAATATATATACATTTACATTAAAGACCTATAGCAGAATTCAATTGTTGATATTAAAAATGAGAAAGGATAAAATCTATGTTTTAAACATTCTATGCATATAAAACAGTAATAAACAGTTATGGATGTAGAAAATCTGTGTCCCTTCTTATGGACAGTGACCTAGTTCATGCTTTTCTCTCCACTTTTCTCTGATTTATTCTGCATGCACTCTCTGAATTGATATAGCTAAAATAATACTTTGTCCCTGAGCATAGGAACTAAATTCAAAATCCTTGGTCTAACAAGACTGTGCAGTTCTTTCTCAACATTGTTCTTCAAGCTTGACTCTCAGTTCTTTCCATTCCAGGCAGTCAGACTAACAAAACCACCCACTTATCTGTTTGCTGCTGTGTCCACAAGTATATTTTATTTTGTATAAACAGTCTCTTAACTCTTTTCTACCTACCCATTTCAAGATCAAGTTCAATTCCTCTGTGATACTGTTTCTAATCAGGGCAGCCTGCAGGATATCACTTCTCTAATGCCTATGTTCATATCTCCTATGATCTCCTCTGTCTGTTTCATTCCATTTGGCACATATGGTGTTGATAGCTAACTTCTCGTGTTCATAAATATTATCTGTTAACCAAATTAATACTTGAAAATAGAAGCTAACTAGAAGAAAACAAGGGCTCCATAATTTCTTTATGATTAATCGGCTTAATGGAGCACAGGGAACAAGAGACCTTAATCACAAAATAACTTAAATCACAAAACAACTTTTCATATTATGTATTTCCTGAACTTGATCAAACAAATCCCTTGTTGCCTAAATTTCTTCTTATGTAAATGGAGTGGGCCTTATTGATTACAATGTGTAAAAGTGATCTAGTGGGAGATAATTTTATATCACTTAAGAAATAATAGAGACATTTAAAACATGCATTCCTGAAGTTTATATAATTAGATATTTCTGAATAAAAGAACAAGCTAACATGTTAAAGTAGTAAAATATCATAAATTTAAAGCTGTTGATGGGCTACAGTCCATGAATAAGATGAGAGTCCCACTTGGTTTTGTAGACAAGTTCTAATAAATGTTATAGAAATGTTATAAAAACTGAAAGCAAATTGGTCCAAAATTACCATAAGTGGTCAAGAGATTCTCCAGAAATTGAAGAATAACACAGAAAAAAAAAAGACTCTTATAATCACACAAACATAATTTTGAGGGTTTTTGAAAAATTACTTTCCTCAGATGATACAATTAGTCACAGACAAGTATATTCTGTTGTACTAAGAAAGAATACCCCTCCAGACCGCTCAACCAATAGCTAAGCTATGCCCCAGAATTCTTTAATTCAGTCTCACAAATGTCATTTTCAGTAGGAACCCATCCACACTTGCATACTGAAAGTTAACCGGACAACAAATGTAAATAATAAAACTTTAATTTTCAGCATTTCATTAAAACACTTCTTATGAGAAAATGAAATATAACTACTTACAAATACCATGCATTACCTACTTCAATAATACATTTATACTTTGGATGGAAACTTCATGTTTAATAAAGTAAAGCTCTTTAGAATATTAGGAAAATTATAGTAAGACTCTTAGGAAAACTATGAGATGACAGTTGAGGATAGTGATGTCAGAGATTAATATATCATTATACATGGGGTTTATATTTTGCCATATAAAATATGTAATTACTTATGCTAATTTCCTAAAAATATATGTTTCCTAATTCTTATAAAGAGAAAAATAGTATAATTAAAAATTGAAAGCATTATAATATAGTGATAACTACTATTTTCATCTGAGCTTGTTGTTTTCACAAAAAAATTTTAAATGTACTTTGTATTGTGCAAAAATCAGTAATTAGCTACACATCAGAAAGTTACCATTGCTTATGGTTTTCAATGATAAATGCTTTTACCTACAAGAATCAATGCAACTGGACTATTATATAGCTTACAAGAATATGGGATGTCTTCATATTGTTCCTATAACTTTTCTTTAAGTGTAAAATATAGGAAGCAATTGTTTAAAGCACTCAACAGAATGCAGCAGTTTCATTATTCTCTCTTTAGGCGGGTTTTTCGGTTAACCGTGTACATACACTGCATTGTTTCTCTTTAATTGCTTCTGTTCTTATGGTTTCATATAAACAAAGACGAAGGATCTGCAGTCTCAAGACAGGGAGGACATGGTTTAAGTGTTTAGGTTTAGGTACACAGGAGGAACCTGGTAGAGGCAAAAGGCCCATTCAAAAGAAGTCATTCAGGTAAAGAAAAGGAAACAGAACAACAGCCAGATCGGAATCCACAGGTGTCAGAATCAGTGAGTGCAGCAAGCAGCAGCGGTAGAACTAACATGAATAATCAGTATTGGCCATGGTCCTGGCAAAAAGAAAGAACGAATGACTCAGTTCTGATCAGTGGACATACAGTATCTGTTTTTGGTCTTTTGTTACTCAGCCTGTTGGATTTTTCTATTTTCCCACTGGTCTGGATTGTGGCATGTGTATGTGTGTTAAGTTGCTTCAGTCATGTCTGAGTTTTTGCAACCCTTTTGGTATGAAGGAAGCCCAAAGCTGACCAATGGACATTTCTGTGGTATATTAAGATTACTTGACATTACAGAATAGTAACGTTGTAGTGATACAGTGGGCTTCCCCGATGACTGGGCAGGTAAAGAATCTGCCTGCACTGCAGGAGGCACCGGAGACAGGTTTGATCCCTGGGTGGGGAAGATCCCTTAGAGGAAGGAGGGCATAGCAACCCACTCCAGCGATCTTGCCTGGAGAATCCCATAGACTGAGGGTCCAGGCAGACTACAGTCCAAAGGGTCCCAAAGAAAACGAGTCAGCTCTTTAAAAGACAAGAAAGAAGGGAAGACTGAATGATCCTTTAGTCTCCTATGCTGCCTAAGAAACAATAAGTCACTTCAGTCGTGTCCAACTCTGTGTGACCCCATAGACAGCAGCCCCCCAGGCTCCCCTGTCCCTGGGATTCTCCAGGCAAGAACACTGGAGTGGGTTGCCATTTCCTTCTCCAATGCAAAAAAGTGAAACGTGAAAATGAAGTCGCTCAGTCGTGTCCAACTCTTAGCGACCCCATGGTCCACAGCCTACCAGGCTCCTCTGTCAGATTTTCCAGGCAAGAATACTGGAGTGGGGTGCCATTGACTATATTAACTTATTTTTCAATTTGATGTTTCTTTGATATCCTGGTACCTGAAAGTAAATTTAGACTGACTACAAGATGCTAATATGGGTGATATGTTCAATTCTAAGTTCAGTTTTGAGTCAGTTTAGGCAACAAATATGCAAATATTCAGAGATAAATTACCCTCTTATCTGTTGTTTTTATAATATGTAACTATTGTTTTTGTATACTTTATTCTTTATTTTAAAAATAATGTTTATTTTTAATCAAAAGCACAATCATTACTTCTGTGGCAATGGAATAGAATATGAGTGCAGAATTAATATGAGTTGGCAAAAGAGAAATCACGTCATCATATCTTATGCTGAGAATTCTTATTTGCATGACTGGAATGATGTTTATGATTTTAAACAAAATATAGAATAAAGGAAGGGGGACTATGATTGAAGGGGAAGTGTAACTTTGGTTTTGGACATAAGGGAGTTAATTTCCCACCTGGGTATCCAGATGGAGATGACCAGAAGGCCCCTGAGTTTTAAAGATTGTGAAACCAATAAAACCACTCATCATTAATGTTATAATAAGCATAATTCATTCCTTAATCATTCAGAATGAACACTTTAGGATTTTACCAGATTTTATGGTTATCAGCTTTAATCAATATTTTTCTTAGAGCTTTTCCACATGAAACCCTTTGTTAGTCACAGTGGGGAATAATGCTTAAACGAATATACCATCACTGACCTCAAGGACCTTGCAGTCCAATCGGGAAGATGGTACACACATAAAAGTTTCTGAAACTTTTGAAAGTGCAGGGAAAGGCCACTGTTGTAAAGGTAGTATTGACAACACTGTGACTAAACATATGTAAAGGGGTATATGACAACAGTCTTCTTCCTTAAAATAAAGATATCTGATAGACAGTAAAGTTTCACTGAATGTTAATTTCTTTGCCTATAAGTTGCATCAGATGCAAACATGGCAAACATCAACTGTTTTATTTAAGGAGTTGTTTTATTTTGCATCATGGGAGTAGCTACTCTATGGGAAAATATTGCCAGAAATGCAGGTAGTTTTAAGGAAGCTTATCAAAGCCATGAAAGGGCAAAAGCAAGTTGCCTAACATGAATAAATCAGCCATAGGAGTGGCCCTGAACTGCATGAGTTTTATGATATTTGTAAATAAATGCCTTGAATATTTGTATAACTGCCACGGTCTCAAACTTAACTTGATTTACCAAAGTTAGCTTTGAATGAGGTATTATTACTAATACGAACAGTATAAAATACTGGAGAATTACTATCTTTGTGAAAAGTGAAAAGCTCATGTGTACATATATGTGTACTTTCCACCAAAAAAGCAATGCATCAAGGATGANTAATTAAAAATTGAAAGCATTATAATATAGTGATAACTACTATTTTCATCTGAGCTTGTTGTTTTCACAAAAAAATTTTAAATGTACTTTGTATTGTGCAAAAATCAGTAATTAGCTACACATCAGAAAGTTACCATTGCTTATGGTTTTCAATGATAAATGCTTTTACCTACAAGAATCAATGCAACTGGACTATTATATAGCTTACAAGAATATGGGATGTCTTCATATTGTTCCTATAACTTTTCTTTAAGTGTAAAATATAGGAAGCAATTGTTTAAAGCACTCAACAGAATGCAGCAGTTTCATTATTCTCTCTTTAGGCGGGTTTTTCGGTTAACCGTGTACATACACTGCATTATTTCTCTTTAATTGCTTCTGTTCTTATGGTTTCATATAAACAAAGACGAAGGATCTGCAGTCTCAAGACAGGGAGGACATGGTTTAAGTGTTTAGGTTTAGGTACACAGGAGGAACCTGGTAGAGGCAAAAGGCCCATTCAAAAGAAGTCATTCAGGTAAAGAAAAGGAAACAGAACAACAGCCAGATCGGAATCCACAGGTGTCAGAATCAGTGAGTGCAGCAAGCAGCAGCGGTAGAACTAACATGAATAATCAGTATTGGCCATGGTCCTGGCAAAAAGAAAGAACGAATGACTCAGTTCTGATCAGTGGACATACAGTATCTGTTTTTGGTCTTTTGTTACTCAACCTGTTGGATTTTTCTATTTTCCCACTGGTCTGGATTGTGGCATGTGTGTGTGTGTTAAGTTGCTTCAGTCATGTCTGAGTTTTTGCAACCCTTTTGGTATGAAGGAAGCCCAAAGCTGACCAATGGACATTTCTGTGGTATATTAAGATTACTTGACATTACAGAATAGTAACGTTGTAGTGATACAGTGGGCTTCCCCGATGACTGGGCAGGTAAAGAATCTGCCTGCACTGCAGGAGGCACCGGAGACAGGTTTGATCCCTGGGTGGGGAAGATCCCTTAGAGGAAGGAGGGCATAGCAACCCACTCCAGCGATCTTGCCTGGAGAATCCCATAGACTGAGGGTCCAGGCAGACTACAGTCCAAAGGGTCCCAAAGAAAACGAGTCAGCTCTTTAAAAGACAAGAAAGAAGGGAAGACTGAATGATCCTTTAGTCTCCTATGCTGCCTAAGAAACAATAAGTCACTTCAGTCGTGTCCAACTCTGTGTGACCCCATAGACAGCAGCCCCCCAGGCTCCCCTGTCCCTGGGATTCTCCAGGCAAGAACACTGGAGTGGGTTGCCATTTCCTTCTCCAATGCAAAAAAGTGAAACGTGAAAATGAAGTCGCTCAGTCGTGTCCAACTCTTAGCGACCCCATGGTCCACAGCCTACCAGGCTCCTCTGTCAGATTTTCCAGGCAAGAATACTGGAGTGGGGTGCCATTGACTATATTAACTTATTTTTCAATTTGATGTTTCTTTGATATCCTGGTACCTGAAAGTAAATTTAGACTGACTACAAGATGCTAATATGGGTGATATGTTCAATTCTAAGTTCAGTTTTGAGTCAGTTTAGGCAACAAATATGCAAATATTCAGAGATAAATTACCCTCTTATCTGTTGTTTTTATAATATGTAACTATTGTTTTTGTATACTTTATTCTTTATTTTAAAAATAATGTTTATTTTTAATCAAAAGCACAATCATTACTTCTGTGGCAATGGAATAGAATATGAGTGCAGAATTAATATGAGTTGGCAAAAGAGAAATCACGTCATCATATCTTATGCTGAGAATTCTTATTTGCATGACTGGAATGATGTTTATGATTTTAAACAAAATATAGAATAAAGGAAGGGGGACTATGATTGAAGGGGAAGTGTAACTTTGGTTTTGGACATAAGGGAGTTAATTTCCCACCTGGGTATCCAGATGGAGATGACCAGAAGGCCCCTGAGTTTTAAAGATTGTGAAACCAATAAAACCACTCATCATTAATGTTATAATAAGCATAATTCATTCCTTAATCATTCAGAATGAACACTTTAGGATTTTACCAGATTTTATGGTTATCAGCTTTAATCAATATTTTTCTTAGAGCTTTTCCACATGAAACCCTTTGTTAGTCACAGTGGGGAATAATGCTTAAACGAATATACCATCACTGACCTCAAGGACCTTGCAGTCCAATCGGGAAGATGGTACACACACAAAAGTTTCTGAAACTTTTGAAAGTGCAGGGAAAGGCCACTGTTGTAAAGGTAGTATTGACAACACTGTGACTAAACATATGTAAAGGGGTATATGACAACAGTCTTCTTCCTTAAAATAAAGATATCTGATAGACAGTAAAGTTTCACTGAATGTTAATTTCTTTGCCTATAAGTTGCATCAGATGCAAACATGGCAAACATCAACTTATTTGCATGACTGGAATGATGTTTATGATTTTAAACAAAATATAGAATAAAGGAAGGGGGACTATGATTGAAGGGGAAGTGTAACTTTGGTTTTGGACATAAGGGAGTTAATTTCCCACCTGGGTATCCAGATGGAGATGACCAGAAGGCCCCTGAGTTTTAAAGATTGTGAAACCAATAAAACCACTCATCATTAATGTTATAATAAGCATAATTCATTCCTTAATCATTCAGAATGAACACTTTAGGATTTTACCAGATTTTATGGTTATCAGCTTTAATCAATATTTTTCTTAGAGCTTTTCCACATGAAACCCTTTGTTAGTCACAGTGGGGAATAATGCTTAAACGAATATACCATCACTGACCTCAAGGACCTTGCAGTCCAATCGGGAAGATGGTACACACATAAAAGTTTCTGAAACTTTTGAAAGTGCAGGGAAAGGCCACTGTTGTAAAGGTAGTATTGACAACACTGTGACTAAACATATGTAAAGGGGTATATGACAACAGTCTTCTTCCTTAAAATAAAGATATCTGATAGACAGTAAAGTTTCACTGAATGTTAATTTCTTTGCCTATAAGTTGCATCAGATGCAAACATGGCAAACATCAACTCTTTTATTTAAGGAGTTGTTTTATTTTGCATCATGGGAGTAGCTACTCTATGGGAAAATATTGCCAGAAATGCAGGTAGTTTTCAGGAAGCTTATCAAAGCCATGAAAGGGCAAAAGCAAGTTGCCTAACATGAATAAATCAGCCATAGGAGTGGCCCTGAACTGCATGAGTTTTATGATATTTGTAAATAAATGCCTTGAATATTTGTATAACTGCCACGGTCTCAAACTTAACTTGATTTACCAAAGTTAGCTTTGAATGAGGTATTATTACTAATACGAACAGTATAAAATACTGGAGAATTACTATCTTTGTGAAAAGTGAAAAGCTCATGTGTACATATATGTGTACTTTCCACCAAAAAAGCAATGCATCAAGGATGACTTGAACGCAGGTGGGCACAATTGCTTATTCTTTCTCCCATGTTAGAAGTTCAGCACAGATATTGAATGTATAGACAAATATGAAGGAAACTCAAGAATTTCATGCTGAAGTGATTATTTTTATTCATTCATTTTATGTATATGATGACATGTTTAGAATTTTTGAAACCCAGGTGGTGGTAGTGGAAAAGAATCCTCCTGCCAATGCAGGAGACATGAGAGATGCAGATTTGATCCTTGGCTTGGGAAGATCCCCTGGAGGAAGGCATGACAACCCACTCCAGTATTCTTGCCTGGAGAATCCCATGGACAGCGGAGCCTGAGGGGTTACAGTCCATAGAGTCACAAAGAGTTTGACATGACTGAAACGACTTAGCACGCACATATTTAATTTAATAAATACATTATCAACTAGATTGACTATACCAATACTCTGTACATATTAATTCCTTCAAACAATACCTTTTAGTTAAAATTGTAACACTGTTGGAGAGAGTACCATAGAAACATATACACTGCCATACGTAAAACAGATAATCAGTGGGAATTTGCTGTATGAGTCAGGGAACTCAAACTGGAGCTCTGTGACAGCCTAGAGGGGTGGCATGTGGTGGGAGTTAAGAGGGAAGTTCAAGACGGAGGGGACATACGTATACCTATAGCTGATTCATGTTGATGTATGGCAAAAACCAACACAACATTGTGAAGCAAGTATCCTCCAATTAAAAATCATATATGGGGAAAAATTGTAAACACACATAGACACAGAATCAATCATTTTAACATATATTCAAATGACTTCTGTTTGTAGACACAGTATTAACCTTTCTACAAAATGATACTTAAATTTAATCATTGAAATTTAAGATAGCTTAAATTTCAGTTGGTCAGTATTACAGTTGATTTATATAAACCTATTCAAAATTTCTTTTCAATGTACTCATAAAATTATATTATTGAATGAAATTGTATTAAAAATTAGATTTCTAGAAAATAGTAGTGATTATTCAAAACTATTCATTATTTGTCTAAGAGAGCTTCAACAAATCTAATACAGCTAAATTTATATGTAGGATTGAGGAATAAATATAATGATCTTCTGAAGTACTTTTAATTTTGTAATTTAGTAAGATAAAGTCTATTCCCTTCTCTGACTTCAACAGGAGTTCAATAATCAGGACTCAAAGGTAAAGAAGGTCGGATTGGGAGCGCTTCTTAGCTAGCCTACTAATCCGTTCAGCTTCCCCTGATAACTGTGGTTCTGGCAGTGCACAGTCCTTATAATAGTGCTATCATTCACTGCTTGGTGATGATCTTTTTTTTCCCTGACTTTTGCATTGAAATACTACAAACTAGCTTATTAGTTTAATAGTTAGGAACTCGAGGGGAGATCTAAGTTTATTGAGCTTATTTGACACAGGAAATAGAAATCAGTCACATAAACAGTGTAATTCTAACTTTAAGTATAAGGATAGGAACTCCAACATTTATTTCAATTGAGAATCAGCATTAAAAAGGACAAGATTAAAGCCATAGAACAACAGGAATGACTACATGAAAGATACAGAATTTCCTGATAGACTACTTTACTAAAGAATACAATCTCTCTAGGAGATGTTTAAGAAGAGGATATTATAAGCATTTGATTTGGGTAGTTTTCAGAGTAATTTTGCCTGAAAGCAAAGGACAGAATTAGATGACCTCTCCTACAATACAATTCAAGGAAGACTGTTCAGATCAAGTACTGTATTAGCATTGGGAAAAATGATTATAATTTCATTTACACTAAAACACAATAGTCTTATATACACACTCAAGATTACATCTGAGGATCTTTTTTTTTTTTTTTCCTCTTGTGCCTGAATGTAATTATAAAATTTGGTGAGATTTTTCTATTGGTAAAATATTCAAGATAATTAAGTCATAACAATATATTATTTTAAGATTAATCACCAGGAGGAGATCTTATTAAAATGAAAAAAATGCTGTTTTATTTCCTATATGGCTTTTGAAGGTGAAAGTTACCCAAGCAGTTCTATGTAATTTGTAATTGTGTGAAGACATCTATAATAATTTTTTAAAATGAAAACCAGTTTGAGGTTTTTCTTATAATTTCATCATCAATAGGTTAGCTTTGTATCATGGTTTAATTCTGTAAAATAAGCAGAGTACCATCAGTGTTAAGTGGGCTATAAAATCTGTTTCACATAATTAGTAAAAGCATCTACAGTTTGGCATGCTTTATAGATTTAAACCTTAGGGATATTTTTATCTTTTTTACTTCGCAAATTTCAAAAGGGGTAAATGAAATTCAAATCCACAGCTGCACACAGGACAAATCATTGTCTTATGATGTTTGAATCCCATTTCTAGTTGTAATTTGAATAGCACTGGTATGCAACACAGACAGACTGTTTTCAGAGTAACTATAAGTGGAGGGAACAATGAAATTTCCTAAGACAGGTTTTTTTAATGAACAGTTGGTCTCTCTTACTAAACAGTGCTGTATAACAGTCCAATGTGGCAATTTATTTCTATTTGTCATAAAATCTTTAAACAGCAGGATGGTCTGATTAAGGTTTCAAAACCAGTTATTATTTATATGAGAGTGAAAGTGTTAGTTGCTCAGTCGTCTGACTCTTTGTGACCCCATAAACCATAGCCCTCCAGACCCCTCCATTCATGGAATTCTCCAGGGAAGAATATTGGAGTGGGTTGCCATGTCCTTCTCCACAAGATCTTCCCAACCCAGGGAGTGAACCTGAGTCTCGCAATTGCAGGCAGGCTCTTAACTGTCTAAGCCACCAGGGAAGCCCAAAAGGTTTCCAGTGCTTTCCCACTGAGGAATCGAACCCTGGTCTCCAGAGTGACAGGTGGGGATACTCACCACTGTACTAACAGAAAATTGCAGTATTATTTATATAATAGATAACAATACTACCGTGCCAGTTACCCAAGAAAAGTTATTAGAGAAGCAGAATAAAAGCCTCAAAAGATTTGAGAGTTATGTCCTGAGGACCCTTTTCTTTTTATACAGTGGTGGGGAACAGAAAATGCTTTAAAAGCAAAGGAATGATTAAAATTCAAAGGTGTATAATATACTTCTTAGAGGAAAAAATTATATCAAATTAAATTTCACTCTCTATTAATGTATATATACAGAGATGATAAGATGAAACTGTGTATAGCCAACTCAGTTTTTAGTCCAAAAGAACCATCCTAAGAACTACCTTAAGGAAAAAACATGTTGTAGTTTGGGAAAAAAAATACCTAATTTTTGATTGATGTTCCAAAAATTTTTTGTACCCCAGAAGTTTCTGGAATTTGAGAATCATTTTACCCCCATAGTAGCAATGTTATAATATATTATTTTCCCTAGTTAGTGCCCCCAAACTTATTGAAAAATCCATAATTCTAAAACATGTGTGTATGTTAGTCACTCTGTCGTGCCTGACTCTTTGTGACCCCATGAACTGTAGCCCACCAGGCTCCTCTGTCAGTGAGGTTCTCCTGGCAAGATTACTGGAATGGGTAGCCATTTCCTTCTCCAGGGGAACTTTCCCACCCAGGGATTGAACCTGAGTCTCCTGCATTGCAGGCAGATTCTTTACCAACTGAGCTACAAAACTATGGATTTGTACTAACCTGGGTCTAGGTAGCAGGAATGATAATGAGGGGAAAAAACATTTCTCCATTAATTTTGGTCATAGAACTAGCCATATACAAGATTTTAAAATATGGAATATATCACCAATGCCATTTTGAGTATCTACAAAGTGTCAGCAACTGGGGTAAATGTTTATATATGTTAGCTAATGAATTTCTCATAGCAACTCTGCCAACTAGAAATTATATACGTTATTTTACATCTAAATAAAATGGATACAAAGTGTAATTTATCCAAGTTCATACAGCTACTAATTGGTAAGAATGAAAGCCCAAATATGCCCTACTTTACTGCTTACACTGTTTCCAATATGCCTTATTGTTTTTGGAATCCTCCTTCCCTCCCAAATATAAACACATACTGCAGACCCCCTGGGCCCTCCTGCTTCTGTGGAGCTCTTACCACAGCTCTGTACTCAAATCTGCTGTGTAGCCCATAGTGCTCTCTGCTCTAAAATTATCCATTTCCATTGTCTCAATCCAAACTCAAAGCCCATTTGTGCAGTTGACTTTAATTGGGTATAAGGTAGGTATAGTCCCTTCTGTCCTGGAGGTGTCTGCATTTAAGAAGAGGAGTTTTGTGTGTGTGTGTATTGTGTAAATGTGTGCATACACATATAAACACACATATACCTGTATCTGTATGATCTTTTAAGTCTGACAACATATTGGGCAATCAGGCCTACTTCAGGTGTCTGCCCTTGAGGTAACTTCCCTTACACTATTCCTGTTGGCCTGCTGGGCCGGCCTTGGAAATCTTGAACCTTGGAACAAGGACAGGAGTCATGTTCTTGCCCCCCCACCCCCACCCCGCTCCATTTTTATAGGCTGCAGATGGGCTTTAGGTGGGAAATTAGGCTCGTAGAGATCCCAGAGGACCCATTTGAGGCCTGGCATCTATAGTGATTCCCTTCAGCTAGGGCTTGAGAGAAACTCCTGAGTGATGAGACCCTCTTCTTCTCTCAGAAAAGGTTCAAAACTACTCTAGGGAAAGTCAAGGCTTATAGGAGTATGGATTTCCCACAAGACCAGGAAGCCACAAAGCCCTGGTAGATCTCCAAGGAAACTTTAAGCTAGTTGACTCCTTGTTGTCAACCAGCCGGCAGTTTCCAAACAGTCCTCTTGACGGGTCCTGTGCAGCTGTGTTTTATGTTTCCATGTGGCCTTGCCAGAGGTCCCTCCCTTAAACAGACCAGGCTTCCACAATTAGTTAGGACTCAAAACAGGTTAGTTATGGAATATATTAAGTCCTAAAGGCTTCATGGGGCTATTTACACTTCTTTGGACTATTTCCAGCACTCCAGATTATACTGTAAGTGTAAATTAAGGAAGTCTCACAATGCTATAGTGACTGGAACATGCAATGTGAGCATATATTAGGCACCATTTTCCATTGTTTTTCTTGGCCTCATTTTAACAATTTACCACCCTGAAAGATAAACTCTCTGTAATCTTCAAGTCATACTTTAGAAAGCCTGTCTCTCATTCCCATTCTTGAATGTGCCTGTTTCTATTATTCCTCGGGTACAGAAACTGAAGAGTAATCTTTTTTTTTTTTCTTTCCTTTGGCATTGAAATCTTTCAGGAATTTATTTGCATTCACCTGGCCAAGTTATAAATACCATCCAACACCTATATCATGCCATTTCATTACTTAAAATAATAAATTGGTTTCACTTAATAAAATACAAGGCCATATGAAGTCAGTCTGTGTACCCAACAGTTGGGAACATTTAGCAGCTGTTGGTAGGGAAAAGGATATGCTGAAAAGGTCAGTCACCTGGCCAGTACTCAAGATCAGTTATTGATCACAGATTTGAGAAAACTCAAAATGTAATGTAAGTGGTTCTTATTTTTCATCTGTGCCTTCCCTTGTTTACCTGAAGAATCTGAGCTTGGCTTTAATGTTCTCTCCCCTCACCCCCTCCGCTCTCAGCCCTCACTTTCCTTGGGGCCTCTGGTCTTCACTGAGTCATGTTTCCAACCTTGTGCCTAACAACACAGTACCTGACACACAGGCCCTTAATAAACACTTATGGAATGAATTTTGAAACCCTAACAAGAAGACTATGATGTCAGAAGAAATAACACAAGTCCAAGAACCAAGAAATCAGCTGAACACAGTTTGATAATAATTATGGCAATTATATTTGAGTTTTGATGGCTGTATATGTACCCAACACTTTACTAGAAGCTTTAAAAATATCTAATTTTATGTTAACTTAATCATCACAAGACTGGACAAGCACCACTGCCCCTATTTTATATATAAATAAATAGCAGCTTAGAGAAGTAAAATAATATGTCCATAGCCACATAGTTATTAAGTGAATATCAACTGGGATAAATATGTATTATGAATATTATAAATATGTATTATATATTAAAATATTATAAATATGAATATGAACTGGGATAAATAATATCTGTTCAATGCCACAGTCAAGGCTTTTTTAGCCCTTTTGATCTAGTCCTTAAGTTTTTAATTTATTAAGCATGAAAATTTTAATAGTCATTAAGATCTTTTCCAACTTTAAGATGTTCCAGATATCAGGTAACACACATCTTAAGAAAACTGACAATTCAATGGGTTTCCCTTGTTGATTAAAATCCTGAAAAAAAAAACAAAGAAAACTGTTCTCCAAAACAGAAATTTCAGAAACTCTGAAAAGAAAGAAAAGAGAAACTTCTGGATAGTTTGGGCCTCTCTAGGGTTTTTCAGGTCCACCTAAAGCTAGAGTTAGCCTTGGCTTTTTACAGGAGTTATTATTTTCTGATAACTTACCATGTGCCATACACTAGGCCAAAACTTTGTATGTATTATTTTATGGAAATCTCTAGCAATCTCTATGAGATTGTACCATTGTTATTCACAATTAACAGAAGGGATATTGAGTTTAACTTGCAGAAGGTCACACAGCTAGCATGTGGTGCAGCTTAGACTCAAACCCAGATATGTTTATCTCTGAAACCCAAATTTTAACTTTGAAGGTATATTGCTTCTGCATGTTATTTTTAGTTTATTTATCTAATATACCTAATATTACTTATGTCAATGTTATTTAATTCTTTTGGTCACTTATTTTGAAATGATGTCCATGGGATGTAGATCAGCAGTCTGCTTAGTTTGTTTGCTAACACATACTCCAGTACTACATATGTGGTGACACTTATCAAGTATCTCATGATGCATGCCTTTCAGTGCAATTAAATACCTCTGGGTCACTCTCGGTCACATGCCTATGAGTTACAAATTCTCTTTTCCTCCCCCACTAGATATTTCTTTCTATCCAAAGGGGATAGATTAATAAGAATGAAGAAACACCATAAACAAAAAAATCAGACAACCACATCAATGTGGAGGTTTGCAAACTCTGACCTGAAAAAATCTTCCATAGAGAAAACATCCTGCCTAGGGTGACTGATATAACAGAAATCCTACCTCACTAAATGTGTTCCCACAGTTCATTCTGTACCTGTTTAGAAGGAATTCTTGACGCTTTTAGAAGATACAACCTCTGAGACCCTGATAGCAAATTAACTTTGGAATCAAGAGGAATTCACATTAGTTGCTACTCTCTATGTTAAGATAGACTTATTTTCAGTCTAACTCTGACTTATATTACATACTATTATTAATCTACCTTGCATATATGAAGTAAAAATTGACATATGTTTCTCTTCTGCATTTATCTTCTCAAATAACTGACCACTAAATTAAATTACAAAATTCTGTAACTTTTGAAGAGAGGAAGATACTTTAGAAGCTGTAACTTTTTTGATCAAATAAGTGTTAGTGAATTTTTGCTTTAGCCGAGTACACATTTCATAAAGGAACACTAATAAGATGTGCTATTTTTCCTTAACCAAATTCTTCACAATGAAATCCAACTGCAATATTCATTTAGAAATTCGATAATGCTCTCTTGTGTGAGTTTTAGGAATATTTGAAACCCCATTGCATATAAATTATATCATGGAAAAGCTGTATAAATATTCTGTTATGGCACATGCTGTTCTAAGGATCTGTCAGGATTTCCTTTATACACTCCATTTTGAGTGGTATATAAATCAGATGTAAAAATTCACGTTGGACTGAAACTTAGCACAAAAGGCCTTCTCCAGAGGCAAATGCATTTTTTTTTCAAAATGTGGTTTGAATTATGTTGGTCATTTTTAAGTTATAGAAGTGCAGAAAATGTATTTGTGGTTTTGAAGGAGAGAGATTTTTTCCATTTTTATAACTCATTAGGAAACTTTACAGGCCTTTAGACCATTTTGTGGTTTAGTTCTTCTCAAGTTTTTCCCCAAAGCAATATTAAAACTTGAATGGTGTCCGCTATGAACCTAACAATTACTGTTCTGAATATAAATGTGGGTATGGATATATATCCAGTTATACATATCTTAGACTAGGAGAAGTTTCAATAATATCAAGACTGGGGTAGATTAGGCCTAGCAGTTATCCATTTTTGTTCTTATTTTCAAGTCAAGTTTGGTCTATCAAAGGAATCCTCTATCTTTACCATAGTTCAGCTTGTAATGCTTATAATTTTAAACTGCATTCCTAACTTGCAGAAAAATCCAGAGGTAAACACTCCTTCTTTTATGAGATCTTTGACAATATGGCTGTGCCTTTTTAAAATTTTGCTTTTCTCTAATATATAGACCAATTTGCAGCCTGTACATTATTCACTGATGATGATCTTATTTGTAAAGTATTTAATATGTGTATGTTTATGTATATAAATTAGTTTATTAAATAGTGTTGAACATATTTTGTCTACATAGCTAACATTGCTGAGTAATCTCATAAACATAAATTATTTTAGCACACATATTATGATTTTATTATTTCTCAATAGCATCAGTTAAAACCTAAGAAAGATTATTTGGACTAAGAAAGACAGCATAACTCATAAAGTCAGGTAAACCAATCTTTAAATTACTTTAAAGAATAATGAAAACAGAAATATTATATGTGATTGAATTGTTTCACTTACATTATATTTAGTTCATTAATGCATTAGAATAGCATATTTAGTAGTTATTATTTATTATCATATCATAGATCAAGGCATTAAAGCATAAGAGATTAAAATTTTTCCAATGTAATTCTTTATGTTTTTATTTAATTCTACTTAGAATCTGGATGTCTTGATTCCTAATACAGTTCCCTTTTTGTCATATTACACTATTTCTGGTGCAGTTACTAGAATCTTTGGGTCTAATGACAGTTAGGATGGACCAACCAGAAAATAATCAAGCTTTTGCCTGTGGCTGGTACAGCAATGTGATTTTCCTTTGGGACACTCTGAGGAGCAGAAGACATCCATCTCCTCCTGGATGTTTTATCTACTCACCTGCTGTCATGGAAATGAGCCAACTCTACAATAGAGAGAACTGAATACCCATTTATTTTTATTTTATTTTTTTTACATTAACAGGAGAGCAAGGTTATTAATGAAGGGTCATATCCCAAATCTCTAATCTGTAAAGCTAATATCCTTATTTGTACTTGAGTCATTTTTTAAATTCTGCTCCATTTACTTTTACTAAATTATACTACTTTGTGTTCTATAATGTTACATTTGGTTATAATTATAAATTTTTATAGATAATTCATATACCACTCATATACTACTTTCTCTTAGCTTATCACTAAAGTCATCATAGCTCTTAAAATGTAACTAAATATGTGTCACTCCAGACATCCCTATACAACTAAATGTCATTGAAAAGTTTGAGGGGAAGTCTGTGAATTTCTGAGTGCTAGGTACATATTGAAACACAGTTTTATGCTCATCAGAAAAGTTTTTAAGTACGGCAAAAGTATTTAAAATATTAAACATATATATACTTTAAATGGCAAAATAAAGTTTTACATGTTAAGAATCTAGATTCCATGGTTTGAATTTAAGCAATTTATAGCTCATTAGGTAGGAAATATACATATTGGACTCCCCGTGCTATCTGTTACATTATACCCATATTTTCCTTACATCTGGAGGAGAGGTGACACAGTGGTATTATTCAAATATCACTGACCTTGTTAAAACCTTGCACCATTGCTTTATACATAAGAAGACTATATTTTTAAACAGCATGGCTATTTCTTAGTAGTGAAATAAAGAATGACTTTTAAAAACTTTAAAATTATGAAAAGTAATGATGTAAGATATATCCTCACCTTGATTTTACCTTTAAGCAGCCTTTTATTTGTCTATTAGGAACGTCTTCCTGTAGTTTTTCAGGCTCCAGCTCTTGTTCTTTCTTTTGACAAACCAATACATAATTTGTGCCATTATTATTTGACCAAAATGTACCAACAGAAGTTTCATAACGTATACAAAACTCAACTTTACTGCCATCTTTTTGATAAGGAGGAACCAATGATATCTTAAAGGAGAACTGGTCAGTTTCACCATCACATGAATTTGGAATATAGTCTGCTAATATATCATAATATGACTGCCAGTCATCTAAGGACATTCTCACATATACTAACTTCTCAAAAGAAATATTCAAAACTCGAATAATGCCCTTCATACTTGTAGATCCAGGAGGATACTCAGTTGATTCCAGTATCGCTTTCTGTACTTGAAGTTGTTGCATAAGATCTTCTTTTGAAGAAGGCAAGCCAAATTGTGGGGATAAAACATATTCTTCTGTGTGGAAAACATCCTTCCTTAAGTCAAAATCAATTGAACCACTCGGTAATTCCCAGGAATCAAATTCTTTAACAGACACAAGATTGAATCCAAAGGTGTCAGCAAATGAAACTCTTCTTGCACCTGATGGTGGAGAGTCCAGGTAAATGTCTTCAGATGAATCAGAACCTCGTCTGCTAGGTTGTGGGGAGAATCCAGGTCTGAAGGTAGCTTTAACTTCTTCATCTTCAGAAAGAGAATCAGATAAACTAGGAACTTCTAAAAAGTTATCTTTGCTAATCTGACTAGGTTCTTCAGAAGGCTCCATTGGGCTCTCTGATATCAAATAAGGGAGAACTGTACAACTAGTAGAGGCTGATATTTGAGACACTGAGGCTTAAAATAAGTATAAGGTTACAGTTGACATTGCAAAAAGGAGTCAGCTCTATAAATAGGTCCGATGGCGTGTAAACTATGCTTGCTTGCCTCCAAAGGCCTTTAATATGATAGCATCCACATTAACTCTCAGCAGCATGTTTCAGATTTAACTCTTAATTTTTAAAATTGAGTGTGTTTGTAAGTTCTAAAGAGACATCTTAAATAATTTTCTGCTGTGTTTGAAAATCTGAAACTTTAGAATAAAAATATTACTTTAACCTGTTGATATTAAAAATTAAAAATTGAACCATTTATTTTAAAAGAGAATAAAAATAGTATCATAATACTAAATATGTAGCTTGAGTTTGATCCATCCATTGAAAAAAGCAAAGGAAGGCAGGAGAGAATAAGAACATTTATAGAACTGGAAAGATCCAGTATTTAATAATAATGATAGCCACCATTGATCATGGACTTATATATAATGTAACTCTAAATGGTTAAATAAGATGCTGGGAGTTCTGAGGAAAGAAACAAGATTTAGATGGAGAAGGTATCATTTGAAAGAAGTCATGAAGGGTAGATAAGACATAGTCAAATAGGGTTAGAATGAGGTAGATTTTCCAGGTGGAAGAAACAGTGTAAGTTAAGGTATAAGACAAATAATTAGTCAAATCTGTGATTTCAAACATTAGCAAGTTTCTTTTAATTAAGTCACAGAAAAATATAAACAAGTAATATGTTAATTACTTGAAATATAAGTAGGCAATGATAAACCTGGTCAAGGAATAAAATATTTATGTAGAATAAAATGTTTGGCAAAATGCCATTTTATGCTCACAAAGCAGAAGTTAATACCATGACATGTTGGGTTCTATGTGAATTTTAGAGTGTGAGCAGCCTGTTTAGACTCTCATATTTTTGTATTAATGTAAAATCTATTTTGTAGATGACAATTGGGAAATACCTATAAAAATGTAAACATACATATGCTTTGACCTAGAAAATGCTGCAGCTACAAATTTGCCCTATCAGTAAGGGATAAGCCTGCAAAGATGAATGTAAATATATGTTCATAATAGGACTGATTATTTTAGAAGCTATCTAAATATCCATCAACAGGGAAATTGACAAATAATGTTATACTCATTCAATAGAATATTTTACAGTCGTTAAAAAGGATAAAGTACCAATTTATGTGTTGATGTGGAAAGACAACCAAAATAACTTCTAAGTGAAGAAAAGAAAGTATGCACAGATACGTACATAGAAAATTTCTGGAAATACACAAAAGAAACTACTAGTAGCAGTAATCTCTAACCACAGAGGTTGAAGGTTTTAAGTGAAAAGGACTCATTCATTCCACTTTGTGGTCTCTGTACTATTTGAAATATTAGCCATGACCAAGGTTTTCTTTCAATGTATTTTCAACTCAAATAAATTGTGAGAGGTGATTGTTTTTTTAAGAGAACTCAGTTCAGTTCAGTTCAGTTCAGTCGCTCAGTCGTGTCTGACTCTTCAGGACCCCATGAATCGCAGCACGCCAGGCCTCCCTGTTCATCACCAACTCCTGGAGTTCACTCAGACTCACATCCATTGAGTCCGCGATGCCATCCAGCCATCTCATCCTCGGTCATCCCCTTCTCCTCCTGACCCCAATCCCTCCCAGCATCAGAGTCTTTTCCAATGAGTCAACTCTTCACATGAGGTGGCCAAAGTACTGGAGTTTCAGCTTTAGCATCATCCCTTCCAAAGAAATCTCAGGGTTGATCTCCTTCAGAATGGACTGGTTGGATCTCCTTGCAGTCCAAGGGACTCTCAAGAGTCTTCTCCAACACCACAGTTCAAAAGCATCAATTCTTCGGCACTCAGCCTTCTTCACAGTCCAACTCTCACATCCACACACGACCACAGGAAAAACCATAGCCTTGACTAGACAGACCTTAGTCGGCAAAGTAATGTCTCTGCTTTTGAATATACTATCTAGATTGGTCATAACTTTTCTTCCAAGGAGTAAGCATCTTCTAATTTCATGGCTGCAGTCACCATCTGCAGTGATTTTGGAGCCCAAAAAAATAAAGTCTGACACTGTTTCCACCGTTTCCCCATCTATTTCCCATGAAGTGATGGGACCAGATGCCATGATCTTCGTTTTCTGAATGTTGAGCTTTAAGCCAACTTTTTCGCTCTCCTCCTTCACTTTCATCAAGAGGCTTTTTAGCTCCTCCTCACTTTCTGCCATATAAATTTAAACTTTATAAATAATTATGACTTACCGAATGACTTTGTGTACAAGACTGAATAAAGGAATTATTTTGCAAGATTAAAAATAAGTATTATCTATCTAGGATAAGGAAATGAAAACTACTTTAGGCTTTATCATATAGCTAGAATGGATGATGACCACATGGATTGTTCAAGAATGGAGAATTGTTGTGGAAATGATATAATAATATACTGAAGTAGTTTAACTATTCAGGGATGATAAGCAGAGACATGGAGATAAAGACTCCTTTACAAGACTGAATAAAGGAATTATTTTGCAAGATTAAAAATAAGTATTATCTATCTAGGATAAGGAAATGAAAACTACTTTAGGCTTTATCATATAGCTAGAATGGATGATGACCACATGGATTGTTCAAGAATGGAGAATTGTTGTGGAAATGATATAATAATATACTGAAGTAGTTTAACTATTCAGGGATGATAAGCAGAGACATGGAGATAAAGACTCCTGGGTTTGTACTCTGGCTGTGATACTTACTAGCTGGGTAACCTTCAGAACATTGCTTAAATTTTCTTACCGTAAGTTTCTCTGATTGCTAAAATGTAATGTTAACAATTAAATGAGATGCTTACTAAATAAATATTTATTTAATATATTGCTAAATAAATAGCTATATATATGTTTGTGAAAGGTTGATTTCTGAGATACAACAATAGTTCGATCAGCTAGTTAGGTGGATAGGATAGATAGAAATAGATTGTAAAGAATCTACATATATAATAATAAGTAATGGTTTGTAATTTGTTTCATTTTTGTCTTTTTCAAAGGCTATATTATAGAACACTTAGCTTTAGAAGACATAAAATAGCTCTACATCAGGAAATGGTCCTGTTTTTTGAGTTAAAAATCTCCTTTTCTTAATTTATCTTTCTGCAGAGCACTACACCCTAGATTTGTAGTAATCACTGCCTATCTCTTGGAGTTTATAACCTTCGCATAATTACAGATGGTTGACATGTTCCTCCTTAGTCACTGCTTAGCTAAAGCAGAGTGATCTCCTCTTTTTAATCTCTTCTTATAGGTCAGTCCTTCAGCACTTTTTATCATTTTGTTACTCTTCTATGAATCTTTCCAGCTTGCCTGTATTATTCTGGTAATGAGCTGCCCCTAGATGAACGTAGTAGCACAGATCAGGTGTCTCTCGGGCATGGAGAAAGCTCTGTCAATTTAAGCCTTGTGACTTGGAGTTTGTATCAATTAAAATTCACATCTCCTTACTTTTTTTCCATATCAGGCCAACATCTCATTTTCTTATATCACTGCTACCTCAATTTTAATAATATGAATTTTATATTTTTTCTCAGTTACTTAAGTATACTGTTTTTATCAGTTATGACTATTTATCAAATTGCAGTTCAAGTTTCCATACATTTACTTCTTTTGTCTTAACCAAAGATTTTCAAAAGTACCTTTAACATAAAAGACTGTTTCAATCAGGATCCCTGTAAATAGGAAATATAGACGTCATGCACAAAATTTGTTAATTCCAGGAGGGCTTATTTACAAGCATCTATTTAAAAGTGTAAATGCAGAAAATCCACAGGAGTTTGTGCAGTAAACTGGGGCCAATTGCATCAGAACCACTACAGTTTTTCAAGGAATGAGGAAAGGGGCCAAGTATCAAAACTTCAAAGCACAGAGTGTCATAAACTATTCACCAGGCTGAAGGGGATCAGTGATTTTTAGTCAAGGAGGGACACAGTCAGCGGAAGATGAGCGGGAGTGACCCATGGGCAAAAACAAACTGAATTTACTCTTATCCTTTCATACAGTATCCTACTGGTTACCCATTGGCCAAAGGCTATGGATACTATCACAGTTCATTCAGATCAGTCTCCCAGAGCACAGAGCAGGATGGAAAAGGGTGAAAAAAGTGGTGCATGAATTTGGAAGAGCAAACAAAAGATAATGGAGATTAAAAGTTTTGTGTTTATGTATCTTTATGAGCTTATGTGGGCTTCCCTGGTGGCTCAGAGGTTAAAGCATCTGCCCGCAATGCAGGAGACCTGGGTTTGATCCCTGGGTTGGGAAGATTCCCCTGGAGAAGGAAATGGCAACCCACTCCAGCTTATGTACTATGTTTAAGCATATATGTGTGTATATATTTTCTGAATATTCCATCTCAATGCCAACTGAGTTCCTATTACTTGATCTTCTATTATCACAGCAAAAAAATAAGTTCAAGTATCTAAGATCTGTAAGCTCTGATACAGTGCAAGTTACATAAGAAATATTGATCTTATCTACAGATGACTAAAAAGGAAATAGTCTTTTTTGAGATTAATTATAATGTTGCATTTGTTTCCCTTGTTAACATAAGTCTTTGTCTGCAACTTAAATTCAAGTAACATTTTGTCAAAAGAGAATCTGGAACAATGAATATTCACAAGTGAAAGTAAAGGTGGCTCAGTTATTTCCAACTCTTTGCGACTCCATGGAGTTATAGTCCATGGAATTCTCCAGGCCAGAATTCTGGAGTGGGTAGCATTTCCCTTCTCCAGGTGATCTTCCCGACCCAGGAATCAAACCCAGGTCTCATGCATTGCAGGCGGATTCTTTACCAGCTGAACCACAAGGGAAGCCAACTGATACCTAATAAAAATCACTGAGTGAGATGCTTAAACTACATAGGCTCAAGTGCACTGTCAGATCTACTGATTGATAGCTTTCAGGTTGCTGGTGCCCCACAAGTGGTTCTGGTTTGCAGAATGCTTATGGTGCATAATCTACTAGTCTGTTGGCCTTAGGGTCAAGGACTTAGGTTCTAGTTAGAGTTGTAGCTGCTGCTGCTGCTGCTGCTGCTGCTAAGTCACTTCAGTCGTGTTCGACTCTGTGCGACCCCATAGACGGCAGCCCACCGGGCTCCCCCATTCCTGGGATTCTCCAGGCAAGAATACAGGAGTGGGTTGCCATTTCCTTTTCCAATGCATGAAAGAGAAAAGTGAAAGTGAAGTCGCTCAGTCGTGTCCGACTCTTAGCGACCCCATGGACTGCAGCCCACCAGGCTCCTCCGTCCATTGGATTTTCCAGGCAAGAATACTGGGGTGGGATGCCAGTGGCTATTATCCCTCAATTATCACATCTTTTTTTTTTTTTCCTTATGCAGAGGCTACAAAATACTTTTACAAAAAATGACAAAAGTTTAGGTGAGTTATAGAGAAGCAGAACGCTAAGGCACTTACCAGTCTTCTGGGCTATCCCTTCATTTTCACATAAGAAAAATGAAATCAAGAACAATGAAAGAAATAAAGCACAGAATTTGAGAGAAAAAAAAAAAGAACAATGAAAGACCCCAACATTTGGTAACAGTGCTGGGACTTAAACTCAGATGTCTCTGCTTTCAGTGCAGTATTCTCCATAGTATACCATCCATACACCAACTTTTAGTTTTATAATGCATAATTAACAAATTAATCATTCTTTGAAAGATAGTCATTAAAATTCATTTGCTCTAGATTTAGTTTACTTTTATAATCAATTAACTTCTGTGAACTTTCTTTTTTCCATTTGATGAACAATCTCCCAAGATGTCCAAATAATTTTTCTCTGTGACAGAGTCTCTCAACCTTTTTTAACCCATGCTCCTTTGGTAACTATATCTTACACTGTTTTATTCCTCTCCCTCAGACTTTGTTATACTCCTATTTGGGAATTATTGGTCTCAGTTATAAAAATGAATGATATAATCTCTTTAGAGCTAATATGCTGCTGCTGCTAAGTCACTTCAGTCGTGTCCGACTCTGTGTGACCCCATAGACGGCAGCCCACCAGGCTCCCCCATCCCTGGGACTCTCCAGGCAAGAACACTGGAGTGGGTTGCCATTTCCTTCTCCAATGCATGAAAGAGAAAAGTGAAAGGAAAGTCGCTCAGTCTGTCCGACTGTTAGCGACCCCATGGACTGCAGCCCACCAGGCTCTTCCATCCGTGGGATTTTCCAAGCAAGAGTACTGGGGTGGGGTGCCATTGCCTTCCCCCTTAGAGCTAATATGGATACGTATTATTTTAAAGGACTGTTAAAGGGCCCTCCTTCAATCATGCTTTAAGGATTAAGCCATGCCCTCCTCTGGGATCTTCCTGACCCAGGAATCAAATCTGCATCTCTTATGTCTCCTGCATTGCCAGGTGGGTTCTTCACCACTAGCACCACCTGGGAAGCCTAGTGACAAGTCTATATAAAGAATAAAAATTGTATATATTATTACTGTTATTCTTGGTGATGATAATATTGCAGTATTGTTGATCATATTAACATACCTCTATTTGACAGATAATAGAACTGTGGGATTTGAGAACAGTGTCTAGAGACACACTGTATATGCTTATATCCTGCTTCTATTTATTAGCTGAGGGGCTTTAGGTAATTACTTAACCTTTCTGTGCTTTTATTTCTGCAGCTGTACAGTAGCAATACTAACAGTTCCTACCTCCAAGGTTGTTACAAGGATCAAATGAGTTAATAAATGGAAAGCTTATGAAGAAATAAAAACATACAATTATGGTGGTTTTAAAATTCACAAGGAAAAAGATCACTTGAAATTTCATCATCTAAACTATGTGACAGGGCCTTCCCTAGTAGCTCATTCGGTAGCTCCTGCAGTGCAGGAGAACTGGGTTCGATCCCTGGGTCAGAAAGATCCCTTGGAGAAGGAAATGGCAACCCACTCCAGTATTCTTGCCTGGAAAATCCTATGGACAGAGGAGCCTGGTGGGCTACAGGCCATGGGATCGCAAGAGTTGGACATGACTTAGTGACTAAACCACCACCACGAAATTATAATTATATTTCAAAACATAAATTTATGAACTCAACATGTTGTACACTTCAAACTGGAACAATTATCTAGTAATCTTAAGGGTGCATGCAGTCATTCCATTGGGTTCGACTATTTGTGATCCCATGGACTGCAGCCCGCCAGGCTCCTCTGTACATGGAATATCTCAGGCAAGAATATTGGAGGGGCTTACCATTTCCTTCTCCAAGGGATCTTCTGAATCCAAGTATTAAACCACATCTCCTGAGTCCCCTGCCTTTATAGGTGAATTCTTTACCACTGAGGCACCTGGGAAGCCGCAAACTGGTATTATATGTCAATTATATTACACTAATTTTAAAAATCCAATCATCTAGTATAGTCACTGTGCAATTTTCTTCATGAGAAGAATTATTCATCTTGTGTACCACTGTATTTCCATATATCCCATATTATACAAAATGAGTGTGTGCATGGATAGAAAGATCGATGGATAGATGGGTGGATGGGTATATGAGTGGTAAGCAGAATGAAGGACTTCAACATAAGCCATCATCTTCCTGGAATTCAAATATCCTTTTTATTGTTAATTCTGTACTTCTGCAATATAGTAAAGTCAATATTTATAATGTAAAATCCTGAAGTAACTTTTAAATTATTTTTAAAAGTTATTATTCATATGTGGAATATGTGGCAATTCTCCATCTGCCAAAATAATTTGTTAAGCAGAATACTCTATTCTTTGTTCAGGCTAAATATTTTCCATAGTAAAGAAAATGTAAAGACCAATGCATGCAGTTGGGAAAACATAAGAAAGAATTCTATTAGTTTCAGATTCACTTCCTACTTCATTCTTTTAGAGGCATAAATATATTTTCTTTGCACTGAGTCACCATAGGTTCAGACCACTAGAAGACTTTTGCCTTCTCCTCCAGTTCATACTGGTCCTTCCTCATTGTTACAGAATTAAATAAATTGTTTAAGATAGAATGAAACAATACAAGCCATGGAAGGATATAAAATTCAGTTTTGGAAAATTAAGAGTTTCTGAGATTTTACCATGAGATCTCGTAATTATGTAAGCATGCAGGTACTACAGTTTTTTCAATTTACTTACAGGGTACAATTGTAATATATGTGACTTACTTTTTTATGTCATGTCATTTGAGTTACTATAGGCAAAAATTCAGCATTAATTATGGGTTTCTCTCAAAGTTTCAAAGACACGTATATACTTTATGCAATGTCTGGCACAATTTTGGGTGATGATAAATACTTAATGCTTCTTCAACAACTTAAAGAATCTCAAACTGAATGTATCATGCAGAGTAGGATGTCTACTATTGTTTAATACTGTAACAAAGCCAACAACACTGCCAGTATTTGTCTCAAATATACATTATTTTACTTAACCAGGCCAAGACCTATGATATATGTTACACTGCTGGATATGTAGGTGGAAGGCAAAGAATCTGAAAATTCTCTAAAATTATATGTTAAATTTATTCATGTCTAAATTTTACTGTGTTGACTATACACAATTTTTATTGCAAGTCCTGAGCGAAAAAATTTAAGAATTTTTTATATCTGAAAATAATTATTTGACAAACAAGAGGAGTTGGTCCTATGAATTAAAAGTAGAATAATTGCAAGTCTCTTTCCCATGTACCTGGAGTTCATCCAAAACTGAATCAAAATCCTTTATAAGAAATCTCTTTGTTATGGAATATGAAAAATACATGATGACATTTATATCAAAACATACAGACATTATGTGTATCTCATCTGACTATTTAGGTGAGCAATAAACAGAACTTGCTTAATTTTTCATAAGGCATTCTTGGTACAGTGAATATAATTGACATCATTCTAAATTTTCCCATGGCAAATCATCTTTTACCAATAGAGTAATCAACTGTCACTGGATTATTTTAGGTTTTTCTTAAAATATATTTAAAAAATCTAGGCATAATCTATGGTTTAACTCAGTATTTTCATAACATATATATACATATATATTATATAACAAAATATTGTTAAACTTAAAGGAAGTGAGAAATATATTTTTTAGGTGGAGTCAGCTTGATAGTTTAAATGATTTTCTCACTGATAAACAGCTGTTTGGCAAATTGTCTGGTATTACACACTTGGAAGGTTGTGTTTCTTCACTGTAAGATTGACATTATTTTGTCTTAGAATTGGAAAGCTCCTTGGAGATCATTTTATCCAAAGCTCGCCCTTAAACAGGAATGTTCTGTCTTTTACATTGTATAAATCCAGTGACAGCAAACTCACTGCTTCGTGAGGCATCACATTCCACTTGAAAAAATTAATAAAAGCTCTATTATTTTGTGCCAGAGTTTAATTTACATTCGTTTTGTGTTTTATTTTTATTGTTGTCTCAGAAGCAGCATTTGATATCCTCATAAGAACTTACTGCCTTAACCAAAGTCTTTTGTATCAACTGAAGCAAAACTTTTAAACTATTACATTTATACTAAAATTTCACAAATCATTAATGTACAGCTCACTGAATTTTTCCCAAAGTGATCTTAGCCGTTTAACCAACTACTTTGAAAAATGGATTACCAACTCCAGCAAGAAATCCTCACACCCAGTCTCAAAAGCTGTATTTAAAGGTAACCACTATCTTGACTTCCATCACCACTGAGTAGTTTTTCTTGTTTTTAAGCTTAATTTCTCTGAAACCAAACTCTGGTCTAGTTTCTTTTGCTTAATATATTTGTGAGATTCATCCATTCTCTTTGATGTGTCCTCTTCTATTTTACAAAAAGGTCATAACTTACTATTCATTCTACTGTTGAAAGATCTTTGGTTGGTTAATATATGAACCCTAAAGACAGTTTAGGAACATATATTCTAAACTTTATATGCATATTCTAAATATTTTTTGGGCTTCCCTGGTGGCTCAGAGGTTAAAGCATCTGCCTGGAATGCTGGAGACCCAGGTTTGATCCCTGGGTTGGGAAGATCCCCTGGGGAAGGAAATGGCAACCCACTCCAGAGAATGCCTGGAGAATCCCATGGAGGGAAGCTACTCAGTTCAGTTCAGTTCAGTTCAGTGCTCAGTTGTGTCTGACTCTTTGCGACCCCATGAATCGCAGCACGCCAGGCCTCCCTGTCCATCACCATCTCCCGGAGTTCACTCAGACTCGTGTCCATCGAGTCCGTGATACCATCCAGCCATCTCATCCTCTGTCGTCCCCTTCTCCTCCTGCCCCCAATCCCTCCCACCATCAGAGTCTTTTCCAGTGAATCAACTCTTCACATGAGGTGGCCAAAGTACTGGAGTTTCAGCTTTAGCATCATTCTTTCCAAAGAAATCCCAGTGCTGATCTCCTTCAGAATGCAGTTTATCAAAGTGGTGGGACAAATATACACTCCAAACAGCAATGTATGAGGATCTGAGTTACTATGAGTTCTTGCAGGCCCTGGGTATTGTCAATAGTTTTATTTGTCACACTGGTCATTGTGAAATGGTATCTTATCTTTGTTTCTTGATGTCTAATAAAGTTAAGCATCTTCTCACTTTTTGAACATATGTATGTCTTGTTCTGTGAAGTGACTGTTGAAGTCAGATAAATTGATCGATCAATAAATTGATATATAGATATTAATGTTTTTCCCAGAAATACATGTATGCATGTCTATATGTATATTATTTCTCTCATTATGTGACCTGTCCTGTTACTCTTAATGGTGTCTTTCAATGAATGGAATTTAAGAAGTAGAATTCATTTGTTAGTCCTTCAGGTAAATTCTTTATGATTTATCTTTCACATTTAAATCTATAGTCTACCTGGCATTGATTTATGGATATAATATGAGGCAGGATAATCAAGATTTATTTTTGTTGCATAGAAATATACAATGTGTATAGCATAAATTATGGAAAGATTGCTCTTTCTCTCTATATATGCTTAGTTGCTCCATGGTTTCCAATTCTTTGCAACCCCATTTAAACTTTAGAATAAGTTTGTTAATTTCTACAAAAAAACAAATTCTGCTAGGATTTTATTTGGCATGCATTGAGCCTATAGATTATTTGAATAGATTTTAAAGAGAAATGCCATTTTTACAATACTGCATCCAGTCTGCAAACATGATATGGCCTATGGTTTTAGCTCTTTTAAAGTTTCTCTCAATAATACTTTGTAGTTTTCAATGAGGAGCTCTTTCATATATGTTACTAGATCCATTTGTTTATATTTGTTTATATTTAATTCATTTATTTATATTTGTTTATATTATATTTGTTTATATTTAATTTTCTGTGCTAGTGTTTATTCTATCATTCTAAATGTTTCATTTTCCATTTTTTCATTTTTATTTTCTAGTTCCTTTTATTAGCATATAAAAATGCAATTGGCTTTGATAAGCTGACCTTGTAACTAGTGACCTTACTAAACTCATTTATTAATTATAATAGTTAACTTAGGTTATTTTGTGCTTTTTGTGTACAATATCATGGTACCTGTGAATAGTGGGAGTTTATTTCTTGGTTTCTCATCTTTTTATCTTTTGCTTTCTTCATTTATTGCACTAGCAAAAAAAAACCTCATACAATGTTCAGTAGTAGTGGCTATAACGAGCATTCTTAATCCTTATCTATGTGGTAAAGATTGCAATATTTCACCATTGAGTGAAATTTAATCTTGGTCAAACTGGATATCCACATGCAGAAGAATTAAGCTGGACCCTGGCTCCCAATAAAAAAAATTAATTCAGAAACTAGGCAAAGACTTACATTTTTAAGAGTTTAGACTGGAAAACTTTTGCACAAAAGCATAGGCATAAATCTTAGTGAGCTTGGATTAGACAATAGTTTCTTAGCATGACACCAAAAGCACAAATGACAAAAGAAAAAAATAAATTGGACATCACAAAATTAAAAACTTTTTTGCTCCAAAAGACACTTTCAAGAAAATACAAAGACTGACTACAGAATGAGAGAAAATATTTGCATAAACGCATAAAGAACTCATATGCAAAATACACAAAGAGCCTTTATAACTCAGTAAAAAGACAGATAACTCCATTCAAAAATCAGCCAAGGATTTGAATAGGCATTTCTCCAAAGAAAATCTATTAATAGCTAATAAGTACATGAAAATATGCTCAGCCTCATTAGTAATTAAGGAAATATGAATCAAAACCACAATGTGGTACCACTTCATACCTACAAGGATGGCAATAAAAAAACAGACAATAACAAGTGTTGTTGAGGATTTGGAGAAATACATATTCTCATGCATTTCTGGTGGGAATATAAAATGTTATGGCCACTTCGGAAAGCAGCTTGGCAGTTTCTCAAATGGTTAAGTATGAGTTGCCATATTAACCAGCAATTTTACTCCTAGGTATATACCCAAGAGAAATGAAAACATCTGTCTACACAAAAGCTTATACATAATAGCGCAAAATTGAAAAGGAAAATGTTTATCAGCAGATGAATGGCTAAACAAACTGTGATATTTTAGTGAAATGTGGTATATACAATGAAATGCCATTCAACATTAGAAGAAGTGAAGTACATATTACAGTACAGATGAACCTTGAAAACATTATGCTAAGTGGAAGAAGGCAGACAGAAAAGACCACATATAGCATGATTCCGTTTTTATGAAATGCTCAGAGTAGGCAAGTCCATTGAGAGAGAAAATAGATTAGTGGTTGTCAGTGGCTGAGGTTAAGAGAATTGGGAAGTGATTGCCCATAGGTAATGGATTTCTTTTAGCAATGATGAAAGTATTATATAATGGTGATATTGTGCATATCTGTGAAAATACTAAAAACTGTATCATATCTTTGAAGAGTGAATATTAAGATGTGTGAATTTTGTCTGAATTTTTAAGATCAAATTACCTGGTAAAATTTTCCATCTTGCGCTATTTTCACAGCAATTTTTAAATCCATGTCTGATATCTATTTTTCTTTATCTTACACCTTGGCAGAATAATTAGTGTGCCATAACTATGGATCATAACAAAAAAGGAAGTTAATTTTACTGTCTTTCAAATATATCAATTCTCCCTCGATGTGTAACTTTGTGAAAATAAAAATGAAGTAATTTGTTGCTTTAAATTTGTATAAAATATTACATTTTAAAGTATAATATTCATTAGATATTATCATTTTATTGTATTCTAATTCTGTTTGTGTGACTTTCCTTTAAAGACAGTAACTTGTAAGGCTCAGCTTGTACATAAGAACCATAGAAGATGAAGAGTTGTAATTATCATGTCTTGTTTCATTAAAGATGTTAACGCTCAGTCTTCCTATTTCCCAGCCCCAAATCCCATCAGTTCATCTAAAAAACACACACCTACATATACTCTCAAACCACATTGAAATAGCCCAACAGAATACAAGAAGTTCCTACGGCCCTAAAGTATAAAGGGGTAGGGATGGGAAGGATCTGCTACTACCCTTTTTACACTTCTGGAATTTAAACTTATTTTAATTTATTAATTCCCTCAGAAAGATTAAATATAAATTATTTCTCATCCTCAGCTTCTATGGAATGAGAATGTGATTCCTAGTTATATTCTCTCATTAAAACAAAATTTCACTATCATAAAACAATTAGTTGATCTCCAAGGTCTTTTTTAATTTTCTGATTCTGACTCTATGCCCCATGAAATTTATTGCAGTGTGCTTAAATTTGTATATTGAATTTTGACTATTTGTTCATTGTATGTTTACATGCATGTGCTGGGACAGGCACTATTGACTGACCCTCCTAAACATCTATTTCATAAGATTCACTTCAGTATTTATCGATACTCTGTGCTTAGTNTTTTGTAAGAACAATCTTTTTTAAATGTCAAGTGTCTTAGAGGTAAGGCCATCATCTCAAGGCATATGTCACCTCTTTTGAAAGAGCCAGGTACATAAGGCTCTCATGTTCTGGGCAGAGACCAGAACAGGGATTTAGGGTGTGCTCTACTCTCTCAGGCTGGACTGTGGAGGGGTGGGGAGGAAACAGGAGGGCAGACTATCTCAGACTGCCAGGGATTTATTAAATTTGCAAAACTGGTCTGCAGATGCAGCATAAGATAGAGTGCTCCACCCAGAATCAGCTACTCCACTGCTGATCGCCCTGTCAGAGGCATGTACACCAGATAACATCTTTAATATCCAGGAGGAAATGAATTCCCTTACTTGGTTTTCCCATCTGGCTTCACCTCTTGCCACAATCAGTTTATCTGGCAGATCTTCCTCCCATATAAAAGGAGGATAAATTGTTATTCTAAATAACTCAGCTTTTCTTTATGAAAATCTACTGTGTCCACAGGGTTAACAAAGGCTTGTGACTAGCAAATTATTACTTTGTTTTACAGAACAATAGATAAGAAACAACTTGTTAAAAAGAACCCTCTGCTTGTAAACTCCCTTCACTGATTAAGCTAGCTTTTTTTTTTTTTAAGCTAGCTTTAATTTTTTTTTTGTTTTTTTCTCTCTCTCTCTCTCTTTTTTTTTTTTAACTTTATTTTACTTTACAGTACTGTATTGGTTTTGGCATACATTGACATGAATCCGCCACGGGTGTACATGAACTCCCAAATATAAACCCCCCTCCCACCTCCCACCCCACATCATCCCTCTGGATCATCCCCATGCACCAGCCCCAAGCGTATGCAGTGATTAGAGTTCATCCTTTTTAATTCTGGGCTTCCCTGGTAGCTCAGAGGTTAAAGCGGCTGCCTGCAATGTGGGAGATCCAGGTTCGATCCCTGGGTTGGGAAGATCCCCTGGAGAAGGAAATGGTAACCCACTCCAGTATTCTTGCCTGGAGAATCCCGTGGACAGAGGAGCCTGGTGGGCTACAATCCACTGGGTCACAAAGAGTCGGACACGACTGAGTGACTTCACTCACTCACTTCACTTTTAATTCTTTAAAAGTTTATCAGCCTGTGATTTCCTTCTAATAGTTAAAATCTTAGTCCATAGCTTTCAGCACATTATTTAGGTAAATAGCCTACATCAAATATGCATCAGGTTGAAGTTCATTGGATTGCTGTGGTGAATGGTGTTTCACTCTTATCAGGAAATCTGCATGCCCAAGACACAGACCATGAAGATAATATCATAGTTGCTATTAGATTCAGATCAAACAGTATTATGAACTCGTTTCCTTTTCTTGCATAGTAGATTCAGACAGTAAAGCATCTGCCTGCAATGCGGGAGACCCGGGTTTGATTCCTGGGTCGGGAAGATCCCCTGGAGAAGGAAATGGCAGTCCACTCCAGCACTCTTGCCTGGAAAATCCCATGGACAGAGAAGCCTGATAGGCTACAGTCCATGGGATCACAAAGAGTCAGACACGACTGAGCGATTTCACTTTCACTTTCCTTTTCTAATAAAGGATTGGCTCAAAATTTCAATTTAATTATCTCAGTCATTTTCATGTATGATGGAGTGAGAGCTAGCAATTGAAGGGCTAGGAAAGCATTTATTTGCTATCACATCTCCCACAGCTCTAAGTACACAGGCTTCCCAGATGTTTGTGTACTAGAACATAATTCAATTGGAAGGGGTTCTAGAGACATTATGATCCTCTGCTTCAATTTATTGTGAAAAGAAGCAGGTCTATAGGAAAGAGGGGTTTTCCCCCTCCTTTTATGAGGGCCTAGCAGCTTAGGCAAAGCCAGCACTTGGTTGGCTGGCTCACAAATCAGCAGTCTTTCCCCTCAAACTTACTAAGTAGATCTGGTTTAATAATTAAGAGAATTGCTTGAAATGGGTCTCTCTGCCCTTCCTGAAGGTATTTCCTGATCAGTAGCACCTGAACCCTTCTTTTCTAGACACTTTTACTGTATCTATACATAAGATAGGAATGTTCTATAAAATGCAACTCTGAGAATCAATCAAGTCCCCTTAACAGAAGTGGTATCCATCCTCTAAATCAAAGTAAATCACACTGGGATAATTATGGAATATTATGGATATTGCCTATCTCATAGCAATAGGAAAATCCAAAGATTATTCCACAATTGATAAAGATTTCTACAACAGTGATATATCATTTTTCTGCTTATCCCCACTTGGAGGTGATTTTTCTACTGCCTATCTGGAGTCTAAAAGAGAGTGCTTTTTATCTTTCTGAAAAAACCCTTTAAAAAGAATCAACAATAAGCATATATTAAAGTATTAATCCCTCTGGAAAAGGAAAGGTCAACCTACTCCAGTATTCTTGCCTGGAAAATTACATGGACAGAAGAGCCAGGCCAGCTACAGTTCATGGGGTCTCACAGAGTCAGACATGGCTGAGTGACTGACACACAGGGTACTAATCAGTCATTATAGGCAGTCTCATACAGAGGAAGCTGTTCACCATACTCAGTTCTTCTGTGTATTCCGGCCACCTCTTCTTAATATCTTCTGCTTCTGTTAGGTCCAAACCATTTCTGTCCTTTATCGAGCCCATCTTTGCATGAAATGTTCCCTTGGTATCTCTAATTTTCTTAAAGGGATCTCTAGCCTTTTGTTCTCCTCTATTTCTTTGCACTGATCGCTGAAGAAGGCTTTCTTATCTCTCCTTGCTATTCTTTGGAACTCTGCATTCAGATGCTTATATCTTTCCTTTTTTCCTTTGCTTTTCACTTCTCTTCTTTTCACAGCTATTTGTAAGGCCTCCTCAGACAGCCATTTTGCTTTTTTGCATTTATTTTCCATGGGGATGGTCTTGATCCCTGTCTCCTCTATAATGTCAGGAACCTCCTTCCATAGTTCATCAAGCACTCTATCAAATCTAGTCCCTTAAATCTATTTCTCACTTCCACTGTATAATCATAAGAGATTTGATTTAGGTCATACCTGAATGATCTAGTGGTTTTCCCTACTTTCTTCAATTTCAGTCTGAATCTGGCAATAAGGAGTTCATGATCTGTCGGGTGCAGCGCCCACCGACAGAGGGTTGGTGGCGGACCTACCTATCTGAATGCCCGGCAGGGTCCGGATCGTCGCCCGCCCCCCTGGCTGCCTGGCGGGCGCGCCAGCGCCGGGCCCGCCCAGGCTCCCAGCTCCTCCCGGCCAGCAGCTGGCGTCCCTGCGCCGCCGCTGTAGTAGCAGCCAACCCGGAAGCTCCGGCGCGGAATCCTGCTGCGCGCACGCCGGACCACGTGACGCAAGGAGGTGCCAGGGGGCGGGGCGGGGCGGGGCGGGGCGGGGCCTGAGATGCCTGGAGGCGCTGCAGGGACAGTCCCGGCAGGGCGTGTGTCTGGTGTGAGTGGGGATCAACGGGCGGTAATGGTGTCGTCACTCTGCAATTAGGGAAGTTTTATATTCTGTTAGCTGCTGACACCTTCATCAGTTTTGTCTTTTCCGCTTTTTGAATGCTGAAGCTGGCTTTCAGTTCTCGAATGTATGAGGAATGAATGAAAACGCCTTTACATTCACCGTTATCACCGTGATCATCAGCATCAACATCCAATACCTGAGTCCAAGGGAATGAAGAGAACGCTGCAGTCAAATAGAGCTGGGTGCTGAGTGATCTTGATCAAGTTATTTGTACTTATCCTCTCAACCTTCTTTACCTTACTTGTAAAATGGAGACGCTGACACCAGTGCCAACACTAGGTGGCTGTGGGGTAAATGAGATTAAATATGTGACGGGCCTATTGTTTTCATTTCTGTCTGCTGTCATTTAAATGATTGTTATTATTCAGACTTTCAACATCTTTTTTCAGTAGACTATTAAAGGTTTCTAACTAGCCTTAGTTACAGTGTTATTCCTGCTAATACACAGGAATACAGGAGATCTTCCCAAATGCAAATCACATCCAGAGACTGGAGTCACTCCCTTGCATAGAATCCACTGTGGCTCCCATGTACCCTTAGGAGAAAGACCCGGCTTCTGGATATGGTCTACAAGTACCACTCAAATTCAATCCCCTCCTACTCAACTATTTCAGCATTTTCTCTCAATTTATGCTTCACTAACACCTAGCTTTTAAATTTAGGACACCAACACACCCTCCCAGATCCCAGCATGCCATCTCTAGTCTGAGATTTTGAGAAAGCAAGTATAATTACCTCCTGGCTCTTAAAACTTTTTTTTTTTTTACTAGTTTTTATTAAAATCAGCTCCTTCTTTGAAGTTTCCCTCTTTGTCCTGAATTGCCTCTAAACCCCAGGGTTTGTGGAGTCCAACCGGGAATCTTTTCACTATCTCCAGAGTTTTGCCTTTTTCAGAACATATAGCTGGAGTCACACGGTACGTAGCCTTTTCAGATTAGCTTCTTTTTAAAGTTTATTTATTTATTTGGCTGTGCTGGGTCTTCATTGCTGTACTCAGGCTTTCTCTAGTTGCAGTGAGCGGGGGCTACTCCTCTCTCTTTGTTCTGGTGGCTTATCTTGTTGCAGAGTATGGGCTCTAGAGCACAGGCTCAGCAGTTGTGGCACACAGGCTTTGCTCCAGGACTTTGCTCCAGAATCTTCCCACACCAGGGACTGAACCTGTGTCCCCTGCGTTGGCAGGCAGAGTCTTAGCCACTGAACCACAGAGGGAAGTCCCTGACTCTTGGTTAGAATCTCAATTTGTTTTTTTAAATCTCCATTTAATTCAGATGTTACCCTTCTAATAATTATTCCAGAACCATCCATAGTTAAGAGCCCTCAGGCTTTGTAGATAAACCTTTACTCAGACTTTCATTTGTAAAAGCAAAACAAACCAAAAAGATAAAAATCACCCACAATGAGACTGAGGCATACACATATAAAATATATCTTATTCTTTCCCTGTTCTTGAACTGCTCCTTAACCAATGAATTTATGAAAACTTTCCATAAATGCACTGAGAATAAAATGAAATATATAAAACTTAAAATATTTTTTAAAAACTCATATTTACTATGAGTTTTGGAGAATTTAAAACAACAGCTCACAACATATCCAGAAATGAATTCTAGGCAGCTTAGAGAATTAAATATAAACACATACACCAACAGTAGAAGAAAACATAATAGAATATTTAATCTCTGAAGATGGAATAACTTCCAGAACTTAGAAAAGGATTCGATATCATAAGATAGAGATGAACAGCACTTACTCTCATACCTTAAAAATCGGACTTATTTACTGCAGATACAAGGATTGGTGTGTATTTTACATAAATAATTTTTATAAAAGAATTGAAAAACAACAAATGAGTTAAAGTGCAAAAGGCATGAAAAAAAATTCACAGAAGTACAACTGGTGACCAACATATATAATGATGTTCAATATCACTGTTAATTCAAGTTAAAGTAACAAGGTTTTGTTTTCTTTCCATTTATTATTACGGGTCACAATTTCTATTACTAAGCTGCCTTCCAAATAACAATTCAGTGTTTCCAGGAGTGTTTCCAAGAGCATCACTTTTATTACTTCTTTACTGTCATTTAGCATTATATTTTTAGTTTTTCAAATTCATTCCCTTTCACCCTGTACTTTTGTTTCTTAGAAATTTTTTAGGCTAATAATCCCAAATATGGTGAAAAAAAGTTCATCACAGCTTTAAAAAATACAGTGAAACAGTACACGGTCCAGCAATCAGTTCAGTTCAGTCTTAGTTGTGTCCGACTCTTTGCGACCCCATGAATCGAAGCACACCAGGCCTCCCTGTCCATCAACTCCCAGAGTTCACCCAAACTCATGTCCATTGAGTTGGAGATGCCATCCAGCCGTCTCATCCTCTGTTGTCCCCTTCTCCTCCTGCCCCCAATCCCTCCCAGCATCAGGGTTTTTTTCCAGTGGGTCAGTTCTTCACATCAGGTGGCCAAAGTATTGGAGCTTCATCTTCAGCATCAGTCCTTCCAATGAATATTCAGGACTGATTTCCTTTAGGATTGACTGGTTTGATCTACTTGCAGTCCATCTATGGGTTTGTATCAGTAACTGTTCAAAGGCTTTTGAGGTTTATCCTACGTTTGACAATAGGCATTTAGCTTTTGTTTAAAAATTGTTTTATTATGAAATATATCATATAAAATAAATCTAAAACAGGCTTCTAGTTTTTAATTAATGTTGAAATTATAGATATCAAAGACAAGATGAGTGAATCTGAAGGGTATTATGCTAAATGAAAAAACTCAGAGAAAGACAAATACTGTATGGTATCACTTATATGTGGAATCTAAAAAAAAAAGACTCATAGAAGCAGAGAGTGGAATGGTGGTTTCAAGGAGTCTAGGGAAGGGGCACATAGGGAGCTATTGATCAAAGGGTACAAACTTTCAGTTATAAGATGAATAAATTCTGAGAATCTAATGTTCAGTGTGGTAAAAATAGCTAATAACACTGTAATAATAATACTTAGTTGTGTCCGACTCTTTGCGACCCCATGAATCGAAGCACACCAGGCCTCCCTGTCCATCAACTCCCAGAGTTCACCCAAACTCATGTCCATTGAGTTGGAGATGCCATCCAGCCGTCTCATCCTCTGTTGTCCCCTTCTCCTCCTGCCCCCAATCCCTCCCAGCATCAGGGTTTTTTTCCAGTGGGTCAGTTCTTCACATCAGGTGGCCAAAGTATTGGAGCTTCATCTTCAGCATCAGTCCTTCCAATGAATATTCAGGACTGATTTCCTTTAGGATTGACTGGTTTGATCTACTTGCAGTCCATCTATGGGTTTGTATCAGTAACTGTTCAAAGGCTTTTGAGGTTTATCCTACGTTTGACAATAGGCATTTAGCTTTTGTTTAAAAATTGTTTTATTATGAAATATATCATATAAAATAAATCTAAAACAGGCTTCTAGTTTTTAATTAATGTTGAAATTATAGATATCAAAGACAAGATGAGTGAATCTGAAGGGTATTATGCTAAATGAAAAAACTCAGAGAAAGACAAATACTGTATGGTATCACTTATATGTGGAATCTAAAAAAAAAAGACTCATAGAAGCAGAGAGTGGAATGGTGGTTTCAAGGAGTCTAGGGAAGGGGCACATAGGGAGCTATTGATCAAAGGGTACAAACTTTCAGTTATAAGATGAATAAATTCTGAGAATCTAATGTTCAGTGTGGTAAAAATAGCTAATAACACTGTAATAATAATACTTGAAATTTCATAACAGAGTGATTCTTAAGTATTCCTACTACACACACACACATACACACAATCACGGAAACACACTGAAATAATGATGTGAGGTGGTGGATGTGTTATTAATAATTAACTTGATTGTGGTAAATATTTCACAATGTACAGCTATATCAAAATCATGTGGTACAGTTTAAACATATAGAATTTCATTTGTCAATCCACCTTAGTAAAGCTGAAAAAAAGAGCTAAATCATTCACTTTAGAGATTAAGAAACAAAAACTCATAGAAACTGAGATTTACCTAAGGCTAAATAAGATAATGGTTGTATTTTTCATTTTTTAAAAGAGACAATCTTGCTATTTCACATTACAGATTTGTTATACGCCTGCTGAAAAATGATAATTCATTTAAAAAATCTCATCCAAATTCAATATAGTAATTTTCCTCTCGCATATATGTCTTGATAATGTCATATAAAAAGACTCTAGCATTCATCCTCAAGTATCCGGTGATTTCTAACTACAAAATAACGTATGAAATGTGTTTCCTTGAACACTTGAGAAAAAGAAAAGCAGCAGCCATTTAGTTGTCTCTAAATCCATTTATTTTGTTGGAAAAGTGATAAAGTATTTTTAGGTTCACAAAGTTTACAAACAACTCTTTAAGTTAAACGTGTAACCAATATTTCTATTTTATTTATAGCAATGTTAATTCTTTTCTTGAAGCTCTCTAACATTTACTGCATTAGTTTTTTTAACAGAGACAGACTTCTCTAATAAAAATATTAAAAAGGAAAATGAACAAAGGATTCATTAAGTCAAATACACTACCTAAATATTCTAAATGGAATAATTTTTGTTGAAGCATCAAAGTTCAGGCAAAGAGCAATAAGCTTTACAAGTATATTAGAACTTAGGCTTACAGAAGAGTACTCCTTCCTGGCTGGCAGAGCTCTGAATTCATCGGAAGCCTAGAAGCCAAGGCATATCACTCAGGAGGGAAAAGTGTATCAGGGAGGCCCAGATTTTCTATTTCCTTTTTTCCCTTTCAGGTAACTCTTAAGATTCTGGGTGCATTTACGGAAACATTCTAACCATTGACTGGGTCTATATTTCTAAGAGAGAGAAAGGTCTGTAATTTATGATCAAAGTCAATGGCTCTAAACTGAGGTTCCTTGTATTTCTTGGTCATCTTGGCACTCAGGTATGTGATGAGTTCACATCTCTCCACAAACTGCTCCATCTTCTTCTTGTATTTTTTTCTTGTATATTCAGAGCTATTGGGATTAAAGGCTATAGAAAATTTTACAAGACTGAATGTTTTGTTAGGTTAGTGCACCATTAAAGAGAAGGATAACAATGTGTGTGATTGAGCTGCACAGTTTGACCGAGAAGATATCTAAATTCCAAATAAAATTTGGGGATTATTTTATTTTAGATCATAATTGTCACTATTCACCTTCTTGTACAGTGTGGATTATTGAGAGCTGGTTATGTTACTCATGGTACCTNCACAAGTTCAGAACTAATTAAAAATTTTGTAGTCAGATTAACTGTCTTTAGGATCAACAGGTGTGGCCTAGTTGGATCTTGGGATAAAAAAATAAAAATTCTTATAGATATCGATTTGTTCTCTTGGTGATCACTTTTAACCCCTTATGATTCTTGTGCTCCTCCATAAGTAGCTCTTCAATTTAAGAGTTGAAGATTTCTTCAAAATGCAGTGAATTGGATTCCTTAGCATGTCTAGAAAGACACTGAAATGAAACACTGACTTTGATATTGTTTTGCTATATTGTATGTGTATGTGTGTGAGTTTAAAATGAATAATTAATTGCAAAGAGACTCTTCTCATTCTTTTTTTTAATGGTTATCTTATATTTTATGGAAGAAATGAACTTTGTATGTAGAAAGATAAAGAGTGAAAGAAACATAACTTCTATATTTGTGCCACCATGGACTCCCTTCACTAATGACTATGGCTTTATCTAATTAAAAAAAATCAGGTGCTACTGGTTGTAGAGGTGACTGGGGAGGTGATATTTACAATATTTATAAACTAGATATAATTTACTATAAATATATCTGTCTCTCAATAGATATTTTAAATTATTGGAGCTAGGATTTTTCCTAAAGCAGAGCGTATGAATACACATTTTATCGCAAAGGAATGTAAACAGTATTTTGGGTTTAGTTTTGTCCTTGACCAGGGTCATGCTAAACAGTGGCTTCCTGTTCATTATTACAGATTGGAAACATTTCTCTGAGGTACTGTGTAAGCCAGATTGGTAAGGGCAGGATGGGAAAAGAATCTATTGGAGAATAATTCTAAATCTTTTCCAATACTCATGTTCCTCTCAAATCTCCTGCAATTCAGGGTTTAGTTTTGTCCTTGACCAGGGTCATGCTAAACAGTGGCTTCCTGTTCATTATTACAGATTGGAAACATTTCTCTGAGGTACTGTGTAAGCCAGATTGGTAAGGGCAGGATGGGAAAAGAATCTATTGGAGAATAATTCTAAATCTTTTCCAATACTCATGTTCCTCTCAAATCTCCTGCAATTCTTCCCAATCTTCCGGATTTATTTTCCAGAAGTTTTCAGATGACTTTTGATTAGAAGGCTTAAAAAAAAACCAAAAAACTAAGTTTTCATCAGAAAATTATATTTACAGTTCTACTCTGAAAGCATTTATCTATAGAATTACCCATGAGTTCATCTCCTGGTTAGTGCCACCTCTCACCTCAATCAAGAAAAAGTCATCTTTTATGACATAATCCAAAATCCATACATCCAAGAGAGGTGATGCCCAGCCATTTTGTGCTGCTAAGAGGGATCTGAAATTTTATTTTTTTAACAGTTAAGAATTTGAAAGATAAACAATTTTTCCTTCATCCTTTTTTTCCCCCGAAAAATTGCATTAGCAAACATTGAAGAGAACAAAATCTTCTCCTCATTAAAAAATTGTACTTGATGCACTCTGATTTATTTAAATGTCTTTTGTCAGACTCAAAGAGGGAGTCAGAGAAATTCTGGTTCAAACAGGGTGACACTTAAATACAGTTATTGTAAATGAGATTTATTCCTAAACAAATTAATAAAAGTATGAATTGATAGATACAAAATTAAAAAATTATATCTCAGACTTAAGAAAGTAATGTTCAGGAAATTACAAAAGGCTACATCCTGAATACTGTAAACAATCACACTTTAAAACACACACACGAATGCACACAGAACTGTTCACCTGAGCACATGCTCAATGTAGAAACTTCAACTACTTTTATAGATTTATTTTCGCTGTCTGATTCTTCCAGGTTAATAAAAATGTTGCCCACACACACACAAAAAAAAAGCCTTTAAAAAAAATAAAAAATAAAAGTTTATTTCTTTTTATTATTTTTAAAAGAAGCATTTATTTGTAGAGTAAAAACTGTGAATTTTATATTTAAAAATTAGTGCTGAAGAGCTAACTTAAAAAATAGACTTTATTCTCTAGACAGTTTAAAGTTCAGAGAAAAATGAGATGGAAGATACAGAAATTTTTCACATGCTCTCTGTCCACAATACATGCAGAGCCTGCCTCATCTTCTACCAGAGTGGTACATTGTTGCAATCAGTAGACCCACATGATACATCATTATCACTTATCAAGTCCATAGTTTGCATCGGAATTCACTCTTTATCTTGATCTTGCATGTTTCAATGGGATTTGAAAAATGTATAATGATGTATGTCCACCATTATAGATTCAAACAAAATAGTTTCACTGCTCCCCAAATCCTCTCTGTTCTACCTATTCACCCCCAGCCAGACGCCTAACTACTGGCAGCTACTGATCCTTTTACTACCTCTCCTTGTGTGTGCATGTGTGTTAGTTGCTCAGTCATATCCAACTTTTTTGTCACCACATGGACTGCTGCAGCCTGCCACGCTCCTCTGTCCATGGAATTCTCCAGGCAAGAATACTAGAGTGGGTAGCTGTTCCTTTCTCCAGGGGACCTTCCTGATCCAGAGATCAAACCCAGGTCTTCTGCACTGCAGGCAGATTCTTTACCATCTAAGCCAACAGGGAAGCCCCTTACTCTCTGTAGTTCTTGCCTTTACCAGAATATTGCATAATTGGAATCAAGATGTATGTACCCTTTTCAGACTGACTTCCTTTACTTAGTGGTATGTATTCATGTGTCCTCCATATCTTTTCAAGCCTTGATAGCTCATTTATTTTTAGCACTGAATAATATTTCACTGTCTGAATGTACTACAGTTTATTTATATATTCACCTACTGAAGGACATATTTGTTGCCTCATAATTTTAGCAGTTTCAAATTAAGCTGTTGTAGACATCTGTGTGAATCTTTTAGGTGGACATAAGTTTTAGATCCTTTAGGTTAAATACCAAGGAACACAATTACTGGATCATATGGTAGGACTATGTTTAGTTTTGTAAGAAATTTCCAAATTGTCCTCCATAGTGGTGGTAACATTTTGCTTTCACGTTACCAATGAATGATGGTTCCTCTTGCTCCGCATCCATATCAGCATTTGGATTTGGCCATTCTAAAATATACATAGTAGTATATTATTGTTGATTTTTAAATATATGTGACATGAACTATCTTTTCATATGTGCATTTGCCATCTATATCTTCTTTGCTGATGTGTCTGTTCAGGTCTTTGGCCCAGTTTTTAGTTGATTGTTTTCTTATTGTTAAGTTTTAAGAGTCTTTTGTATATTTTGCATGATAGTCCTTTATCAGACTTCAAATATTTTCTCCCAACCTGTGGCTTTTTCCCCCCATTCCCTTGATAATGTCTATTACAAAGTAAAGGTTTAAATTTCAGTGAAGTTTAGCTTATCAGTGCCCTTTGTCATGGATCATTTCCTTGGGTGTTATATCTAAAAACTCATCACATACTTGCAGTCATTTAGATATTTTCTCATGTCATATTCTAATAATTTTATAGTTTTGCATTTTACATTTAAGTGTATAATATAGTTGAGTTAATTTATGTAAAGATATAGCATTTATATCTTAGATGCATATTTTTACATCAATTGTTCCAACACCATTGTTGAAAAGACTATTTTTGCATAATTGTAAATTGTATTGCCTTTGATCTTTTGTAAAGTTGACTCTATTTGGGTGCTGTGCTAAGTCATTTCAATTGTGTCCAGCTTGTTGTGACCCCGTTGACTGTAGCTCACCAAGCTTCTCTGTCCATGGGATTCTCTAGGCAAGAATCCTGGAGTGGCTTGCCATGCTCTCCTCCAGGGGATCTTCCTGACCCAGGGATTGAGCCTTCATCTCTTATGTCTCCTGAATTGACAGAAGGGTTCTCTATCACTAGTGCCACCTGGGAAGCCCCTGTCTCTATTTAGGTGAGTGTATTTTGGGGTTCTCTATGCTATGCCATTAACCTATTTGTCTATTCTTTCAGTGACATGCCACAGTCTTGGTTACTGTGCTAAACTATTATAAATGGTTTTCAGTAAGTCCTAAAGTTGTGTTGTGTCAATCTTCTGACTTTGTTCTTTTCCTTTAATGTTGTGTTGGCTATTGTGGGCTTTTGCCTCTTTGTAAGATTTTAGAATCTGTTTGTTGATATCCACCAAATAACTTGCAGAGGTTGGTATTATTTTCAACATGGAGGTCAAGTTGGAAAGAACTGACTTCTTGCCAATACAGAGTTTTCCTATTCACAGACATTGACTATTGTACCATTTATTTAGTTACTTTGATTTCTTTCATCAGAATTGTATGGTTTTATATATGTAAGTCCTGTACATATTTTTATTAGACTTACACCTAGATATTTCATTTTGAAAAATGCTAATTTAAGTGCTCCCCTTCATGGATTACAGCCTTATCAGTTTTCATTTCAATCCCAAAGAAGGGCAATGCCAAAGAATGTTCAAACTACTGTGCAATTGTACTCATTTCACAAGCTAGCAAGGTTATACTTAAAATCCTTCAAGCTTGGTTTCAGTAGTATGTTAACCAAGAACTTCCAGATGTACAGCTTGGTTTAGAAAAGCCAGAGGAACCAAAGATCAAATTGCCAATATACATTGGATCATGGAGAAAAGAAGCGAGTTCCAAAAAAGCATCTACATCTGCTTCATTGACTACATGAAAGCCCTTGACTGCGTGGATCACAACAAACTGTGTAAAATTTTTCAAGAGAATATCAGATCTCCTTACCTATTTCCTGAGAAACCCAATGCAGGTCAAGAAGCAAGAGTTAGAGCCAGTCATGGAACAACTGACTGGTTCAAAATTGGAAAAGGACTATGACAATGATGTATATTGTAGCCCTGCTTATTTAACTTATATGCAGAGTCCATCATACGAAATGCCAGGCTGGATGAATCACAAGCTGGAATCAAGTTTGCCAGGAGAAGTATCAATAACCTCGGACATGCAGATGATACCACTCTAATGGCAGAAAATGAAGAGGAACTAAAGAGCATCTTGATGAAGGTGAAAGAAGAGAGTGAAAAAGCTGGCTTGAAACTCAACATTCAAAAAATGAAGATCATGGCATCTGGTTCCACCATTTCATAGCAAATAGCTGGAGAAAAAGTAGAAACAGTGATAGACTTTATTTTCTTGGGCTCCAAAGAAATTCCAAGAAAATGAAATCCTATTTGTTGTTAGGATGGAGTCATGACCGTCAAGTTATATGCTGGACTTTAAACTTGAATTTCCAACTAACTTCTTAAAATCTTGTTTCATTGTCCCTTAACATGGAACTTAACACTAGGGCAGTTTTTGATCTACTGAATAACACTGGTAATATTCTCTTTTCATTCTATAACCCCCTTAATATAGTTGTGCTTCAAAAATATACTGATCCATTGATCCCTCTTTCACAGTGCTGGTTGTGTTTTGGATTTTTTTAACCCTCATTTTTGAAAAGTTGTTTGAGATCAATAAGAGTTGTTAAGGTGGTGATGGCTAATAAGAGACTTGGATGAGAACAGTGATAAAAATTCTCTTTTTTTCCTTTGGAGCTAATTCTTGTTGTGTAGAAAGGGGAATTTCTTGTATAAAAAATTCTACTCACAGGATAGAATAGAAATCTATCCTTTTAGGGTATGAATTCATTCCATTATTTTATCATTTATGAAAATATCTATGATTTCATTGGTTAATTCCATAAATCTTCCTGATTTTTCCTTTATATTCATTTTATTTGTTTTTTTTTACTTATACTTTTTATTGATCTTAGAAGAAAAATGGTACAAATTCTCCAGTATATGGTTTTCAGTGGATCACTATTTAATCCAAAGAGTTTATATGCTTTGAGAAGATATATTGTACTAATGACACTCAGTAAGTGAAAAATGTATATTTGGATAGTTTCTTACTTGGCACTAACTTTCTGGATAAGCCATTAATTGGGAGATTTTACAGTTTTGTGGCCAAGAGCACATATTCAGGAAGCAGATTTTTATTAACTATCTCATGACTCATTTTCCTCAACTCTAATATCAGATAAGACTAGGACTTATAAAGAAAAAATCTGTGATCATGATATAATATTTGTAAATTGTTTGAAACAGTATAAGGCAAATAGTAGGCATTTAATGGATATTAGTTATTAAGACCCATACAAATAGTATGGTTATATCCAGGTTGGTAAGAAATCAGTGGTGAAATACTAGGGATTAATATGATGTCTTAGCTTCCTTGGTGGCTCAGTGGCAAAGAGTCTGTCTGCAATGCAGGAGCCGCAGGCTTGATCCCAGCATTGGGAAGATCCCCTGGAGAAGGGAATGGGAAACCACTCCAGTATTCTTGCCTGGAGAATCCCATAGACAGAGAAGCCTGGTAGGCTATACAGTTCAGGACACGACTGAAGAAACTGAGCACTCAGTATGATGTCTTGGGCCTGGAAAGTGGAGCTTTTGTGTATTGATTTATTCAGCAAATATTTATTATGTGTCAGACACTGTATTCCATGCTGGAGTTATAAATAATTATAATATAATTTGATTGTTTTAAAAGAGACAAGTAAAATATAGCCTGGGAGCACTGTGTGGGGATTAATAAATTAATTAGTTCTGTTTAGAAGAGTCCCAGATGACTTAACAGAGGGAAAAACCATTGGAATTAGGTCTCTAGAGATGTGCAAGGGTTAGCTAGAGAAAGAATGAAGAGAAGATAAAAAGAAACTTCCCAGGCAGAGGCACAGCATGAACAAGAAAATGAGGCATGAATGTGTCTGGTGTATTAAAGAAATAATGGATAGGTAGTCTTTCCTGACTGGATGGCAGAGTATAGTGAGGGAATGATTAGCAATGAGTCTAGAAAAATCAGTTAAGTGCACTGAAGGACATTTAATGGCTTGCAGAATAATTTAAGCTTGTACTGACAAGAGGAAACTATGAGTATCACATGTATTTTTCTGTTGCTGCCATTCATTAACTTATTCATTTTTTCAGCAAGTATTTATTGAAAATTTACTAAATGTCTATTGTGTTTTAGGTATTGGTAACTGAGCAGTAAGTGAAAGATAAAAGCCTTGCCTTCAAGGACTTCACAACTCAATATAGAATAGCAGAAAATGAGCAAAAATAGTGTAAAATAAGATGCATAGTTCATGGGTTCATATCCATGAACAGTATGAAAAGGCAAAAAGATAGGACACTGAAATATGAACTCCCCGGGTCTGCCCAGAATGCTACTGGAGATCAGTGGAGAAATAACTCCAGAAAGAATGAAGAGATGGAGCCAAAGCAAAAACAAAAGGAGAAGGGGACGACAGTGGATGAGACGTCTGGATGGCATCACTGACTCGATGGACGTGAGTTTGAGTGCACTCTGGGAGTTGGTGATGGACAGGGAGGCCTGGCGTGCTGTGATTCACAGGTCTGCAAAGAGTTAGACACAACTGAGCAACTGAACTGAACTGAACTGACTTATGTTAGAGGCCCTAAGGGATAAATTTGCATCATATATTATATAGACTTCTCAAAAGAAAAAAAAAGAAACTTGAAAGAACGTTAGAGTACAAAAGAAAACAGTTATGAATCCATGGACAAGTATACTAACATTAGATCATTTTCAAGGATACTTTTAAACATAATATAAAGGCAGAAGGGGCTTCCCTGATAGCTCAGTTGGTAAAGAATACACCTGCAATGCGGGAGACGTGGGTTCTATCCCTGGGTTGCGAAGATCTCCTAGAGAAGGGAAAGGCAATGACTCCAGTATTGTGGCCTAGAGAATTCCATGGACTGTATAGTCAGTAGAGTCACAAAGAGTTGGAAACTACTGAGCGACTTTCATTTTTCCCTTTCATAAAGGCATAAGGGAAATGATCCATTAAAAACTGATATTGTAGAGTTCGAATTGTTAGAAGAGATGTGATAAATACATACTGCTTCCACCTGGTTATAAAAATTTTAAATTTAGGGCTAGCCTATTTCCTTTCTCCAGGAGACTAATCAAAATTTAAATTGGGGGTGGGAGGTTTACAAGTTTCTGATCCAGATCTTTCCCAGACATGAAGAGAAGTGTGAATAAAAATGCCCTAGCCTGCTTGGAAGGTAATATTTTCTTCCACCCTTAAACAACTGAAATTATAATCACTATGCAAAGAATAAGATCTAACCATCTTATATTGTAACATTTTAGGTTAAGTCTTCTTAGGTGAGGTGAAGTGAAAATAGCATATAAATAAAGTTCATTTGCCCAGTCTAAAATTCAGAGGTGGCATAGCAATCTCTGTTTCCAAGGCTCAAATTACTACAATCAGCTTACATGGCCTGTGGCCTGACACTGTAAATTCCAAAAAGGAAATCAAAATACAGAGTCACTTTAATCCACTCTATGTGTCTAAGTGTCATTCACTCACCCTCTACTGAAAGTTGAGGAGTTTGGAAGCCAGGCAGGTGAATACACTCTCCACACCATCCCTAAGAGCTTTTGTCTAAATTATCTGGCTGCACAAAAGATCAGCTTGAAACTTACTGCTCACCTCTAATCTATTCAGTGATTTGATGGAACAGCAAGGAATATCGTTAAAGACAATGAGGCATCAACTCCTTTAATTATTCTCTCTTAAGAATCTGCCATTTCAGACCATCTATTTCAGATTTGGAATCGTGACATTTTAACCTCTTCTTGATTAAAGGTTTCTATCTCCATCTCAAGGAATGCTTACTTATATGTGGTTTCTCACAAATGGCTTAACCTTTCTGCATCTCAGTTTCATCCATTATAAAATAGAGATAATTACAGTGGGTTCTATTTGCCAAGCATGTGGAAGGCATGCTCCATGCCAGGACTCCCTGTAAGGTCTTCATACAGAGTTTGAAATATGTCTTAAGAACAAAAACTGAACTGAAAATAGGATGGGGACTACAAACATGGCAGGGCTCAAGGCAGAGGAGAGTTTAATGTTGATGTTCTAGAGTCCTTAGGTAACCTTCTGCCATTTGCACCTTTAATTCATTTACTTAAAAAAATTATAAAAATATCTTATGCAACTCTACAGCTAGTATAGATTAAATTTTTCATCAGGCTTACAAGGAATATAGCACTTTTCTTTTTTAACAGTTATAAAAACACAAAGTTGAGAACTGATGTGATTTTAGTTTTCAAAGTTATTTTTTGCAAGGGAGATAAAAGATGTGGGATACTGATATTTGAATAAAAAAGTGAATTATTATCCCATGATTTCTCCTTTAAGAATGAAAACAGCCTCCACTTGCAGAAGTGTTTGTATTAATTTTTCAATAATTTTAAATTTGAATGTCATTTATGCTTCTATTTTTTAATTATAGATTTTTTTGTCTTGTCATTGGAAAATGCTTTTAGGCAATCAGCTCCATAAATAATTAGTAATTAATGATTTTAATCTATATTGGTGAGTATTTTTGAACTATTTCTCCCATAATATAGATAACTGCTAATAAATTCAGTAACTATGAACATATCCTTGAAGTAGTGTTTTAATTCCTTGTATTCAGTTCAGTTCAGTCTCTCAGTCGTGTCTGACTCCTTGTGACCCCATGGACAGCAGCACGCCAGGCTTCCCTGCCCATCACCAATTTCCAGAGCTTGCTCAAATTCATGTCCTTAGAATCGGTGATGCCTTGTATGAGAAGAACTATGTACAACTGTTGCTAGTAACATACCATCAAAATATGATCCACAATCAGATGCTATTAATCCGGTGCTATTGATAACTCCAGGATTTTTTGGCCACAGTATTTACTATATGCAAAGTGTTGGTAGAATTAAAGTGTCCCTTTTGTGAATCTCTTTAGTTGACTAGAAAAACCAATTAATTTTAAAATGGATGTACTTAAACCAAAATATCTTCACAAGGTAGTATCTACTTGCTTTAGATAAAACAGCAAGGCCAAGGCAAAACAGGAGACATTGATTCTATGTCAATAGATTATGACTTTATTTCTCTTTCAATAAGTAGTCAAATGGAATGTTCCCATTCATTTTATATGAAGGATGTTGAAGTAGAAAGAAGTTGTTCACTAAATTATTATTGATTTTCCTATTATTTTTAATAGGCTTAGAAAATCAGATCCTAATAGAATTTTGACAAGAAGAAACTATTTGCCAATAAATAAATCCTAGCATATGAAGTAAATTTATACTTCAGTTTGGTTGATGAGACAAAATTTTAATATCTTTAAATTTCCTTCTATATATACTAGTTCTTTGTGATAATATACAGGTAAAGTTTATATGGTTATGAGTTTTATAATATAAGAAGAATGGATAAACTTTTTGTATAAGTCTCAGCTCTTTGAGGACATAGAGATATTTTCACATTGTCAGTCTTATATCGTTCCCTGAACACTTGAAGAGCCTGCACATTTACTGAGTTAATTCAAATTTTAAAATCAAAATTTGGCAAGTTAGTTCAATGTAATTGAAACTTTTCTAAACTTCTATTTATTTGATAACAGTTCTATGAAATCTGGGTGCCCTTTGTGACTCAGCTGGTAAAGAATCCGCCTACAAAGAGGGAGACCTGGGTTTGATCCCTGGGTTTGATCCCTGGGTTGGGAAGATCCCCTAGAGAAGGGAAAAGCTACCCACTCCAGTATTCTGGCCTAGAGAATTCAATGGACTGTATAGTCCATGGGGTCACAGAGAGTCAGACATGACTGAGTGACTTTCACTATGACATCTAGATTTGATTTGTTTTTTTTTTATTCCTCAAACAGCCTATAGCATGTTTTCTTTTCTTCCCCTTCTAAAATGTTAGATTTCCAGCAGACAACTTTGGGTTAAGGATTTAATTGATATCTTGAATCTGTCAAGAACCACTCACTTGGACTTCCGAGCCTCTTGGTCCTATTTTGAGAATGGCCTGCTCCATATAAGCCATAACACAGTTTGTAAATTGTCCAACTTAGCTGTTCAGCTGCTGTAGTCTAAAGTTTAAAAATATGTAACTGGGTCAGTTCCAAAATTAATTCAGCCTAACTTTGTCTGAAAACACTAAGAATATTAGCCACCACAAGAGCCAAAATATTGCCCCCAAGCAGACAGCAATCCCTGGAGAACGACTGCCCAGAATGATGGCTCCATGACCTGCTCCCTCTACTCCTGTGCCTGCAGCTCTTGATTACAACCTAGGGTGCTCTGATCCTGCTTCTCAGACAAGAATGAAGCCAGTTTTGGCTGGCATGCAAATGAAAAATAGGCTGATCAAATGAACCACGAATGATAACAGTCATAGCTAATGTTTATTGAGTACTTATAACTTACCAGACATGCTCATTTAATATTGTAACAATTCAAGAGAGGCATTCTTATTATTATGCCTTTTTTACAGATTTAAAAGCTAGGTTTGGATAAAAGATATAACTGGAAGAAAAGTCTCAAAAGTCTGTGTGCTGAATCACCACATTATATTGCATTTTGTATGTATTACTTTCTTTTGTGTTTCTTTTTCATTCATTATTTTTTAAAATTTTATTTATTTAATTGGAGGCTAATTTCTTTACGATATTGTAGTGGTTTTTGCCACACATTGACATGAATCAGCCATGGTATACATGTGTCCCCCATCCTGAACCCCCCTCCCACCTTCCTTCCATCCTGTCTCTCAGGGTTGTCCCAGTGCACTGGCTTTGAGTGCCCCATTTCATGCATCGAACTTGGACTGGTGATCTGTTTCACATATGGTAATATACATGTTTCAATGCTATTCTCTCAGATCACCCCACCCTCACCTTCTCCCACAGAGTCCAAAAGTCTGTTCTTTATATCTNAGGGTTGTCCCAGTGCACTGGCTTTGAGTGCCCCATTTCATGCATCGAACTTGGACTGGTGATCTGTTTCACATATGGTAATATACATGTTTCAATGCTATTCTCTCAGATCACCCCACCCTCACCTTCTCCCACAGAGTCCAAAAGTCTGTTCTTTATATCTGTGTCTTAAAATGTGTCAGTCACCATGCTAGGGATTAGGGATATAATGATAAGGTTCCTGTCTTCAGTTAATATATTAATAGACTGAATGTGTTCCTCCCAGGCATGCGTGCTAAGTCGGCTCAGTCGTGTTTGACTCTTTGTGACCCTGTGAACTGTAGCTCACCGGACTTCTCTGTCCACAGGATTTCCCAGGCAAGAATACTGGAGTGGATTGCCATTCTCTTCTCTGGGAGATCTTCCTGACTTAGGGATAGAACTCAGGTCTCCTATATTGCAGGCAGATTCTTTACTGTCTGAGCCACTTGGGAAGATGTGTTCCCCCTACCCCCTGCCAAATGCCTATGTCCAAGTCCAGTTGTTCAGTGTGATTGTATTTAGATGAGAGCCCCACCCTTATGACCTCATTTAATCTTTTTTTTATATAAATGTTTTTATTTTAATTGGAGGCTAATTACAATGGTTTTAAGTGAAGTTGCTCAGTTGAGTCTGACTCTTAGCAACTTGACCCCATGGACTAAAGCCTACCAGGTTCTTCTGTTTATGAGATTTTCCAGGCTAGAGTACTAGAGTGGATTGCTATTTCCTTCTTCTTAAAGTCCGTATCTCCAATGTTGTTGTTCAGTCACTAAGTTGTTTTTGACTCTTTGCAACCTCATGGATTGCCTGGCTTTGGAAATATGATCTTTAGGGAGTAATTAAGGTTAAATGGGAAATAGATGGGGAAACAGTGGAAACAGTGGCTGACTTTATTTTTTGGGGCTCCAAAATCACTGCAGATGGTGATTGCAGCCATGAAATTAAGATGTTTACTCCTTGAAAGGAAAGTTATGACCAACCTAGATAGCATATTCAAAAGCAGAGACATTACTTTGCCAACAAAGGTCCGTCTAGTCAAGGCTATGGTTTTTCCNAACAGTGGAAACAGTGGCTGACTTTATTTTTTGGGGCTCCAAAATCACTGCAGATGGTGATTGCAGCCATGAAATTAAGATGTTTACTCCTTGAAAGGAAAGTTATGACCAACCTAGATAGCATATTCAAAAGCAGAGACATTACTTTGCCAACAAAGGTCCGTCTAGTCAAGGCTATGGTTTTTCCAGTGGTCATGTATGGATGTGAGAGTTGGACTGTGAAGAAAGCTGTACCGAAGAATTGATGCTTTTGAACTGTGGTGTTGGAGAAGACTCTTGAGAGTCCCATGGACTGCAAGGAGATCCAACCATTCCATTCAGAAGGAGATCAGCCCTGAGATTTCTTTGGAAGGAATGATGCTAAAGCTGAAACTCCAGTACTTTGGCCACCTCATGTGAAGAGTTGACTCATTGGAAAAGACTCTGATGCTGGGAGGGATTGGAGCAGGAGGAGAAGAGGATGACAGAGGATGAGATGGCTGGATGGCATCACTGACTCGATGGACGTGAGTCTGAGTGAACTCCAGGAGTTGATGATGGACAGGGAGGCCTGGTGTGCTGCGATTCATGGGTTCACAAAGAGTCAGACATGACTCAGTGATTGAACTGAACTGAACTGAACTGAAGGTTAAATGAGGTCAAAATGGTATAGCCCTCACCCAAAATGACTAGTGTCCTTATAAGTAGAGGAAGAGACACCAGAAGGGCCCATACACCAAGAAAAGTTCATTTGAAAATACAGTGAGAATTAACCAAAGAGAGACGTCTCACCAGAAACCAATTCTGCTAACACCTTGATCTTGGACTTCTAGGCTCTAGAACTATGCAAAAGTAAATTTCTGTTCCTGAAGCCACTCAGTTTGTGGTACTCTGTACAGCAGCCTTGAAGACTAGTACAAAGACAGACAGATAGATAGATAGATAGATAGATGTACAATTAAATATTTGGGGAGAATAAATTTCATTTTTTTTCTAATAAAAATATTAAGCTGGGTTCAGTTCAGTTCAGTTTAGTCGCTCAGTCGTGTCCTACTCTTTGCGACCCCATGAATCGTAGCACGCCAGGCCTCCTGGTCCATCACCATCTCCCGGAGTTCACTCAGACCCACGTCCATTGAGTCCGTGATGCCATCCAGCCATCTAGCATCACTGACTCAATGGACATGAGTTTGAGTAAACCCTGGGAGTTGGTAATGGACAGGGAGTCCTGGCATGCTGCAGTCCATGGGGTTGCAAAAAGTCAGACATGACTGAGTGACTGAACTGAACTGAACTGATCTGAACAGAAAATGTATAGTTATAGATGATAATAAATGCTGTTGTGAAAAATAAAGGAAGACAGGTAATGTTAAAGAAATTTAAGATATGATGGCTAAAGGGGCTGTTAGTTAAGAGGTAATGTGAGTCAAACTTGAAGGAGAAAGGAAATGACCTCTGTGAATATCTGAAGAGAATATCAAGTGGTTGATATACTCAAGAAGCAGCAAGAGGCCAGCATTGCTGGGACAGAGTAATCGGGAGAGAAAAAAAGAGTAAGGCAGAAAGATGATAGAGGAGTGAGATTTGATAATGAAGATCACAAAGGACCTTATAGGCCATTTCTAGGACTCAGTTTTAGTCTGAGCAAAGAATGGCATGATCTGACTTCTATTTCCAAAGATTGTCTTTGACTGGTATGCAGAGAATAAGCAGGGGAGATGGGGATGAGGGGTAGAATTAGAGAGGGTAGTTAGGATACTTCTGAAATGAAACAATTAGACAAGCAAGGATGATGGTTTGGGGGCAGTTTGGAAGTGGTAGAATAGGGGACAAGAGACTGTTCCTTGGAAATATTTGAGTAAGAGTCGATGAGATTTCCCAATGGGTCGACCTAAGTGAGATGTTAAGATTATCTACGTTGGTTCCAGGATTTTTCAGCTCTTCTGACCTTGCTTCCATCTTCCTATAAATTCTTAGACTTCATCAGTTTATTTTCCTCCTTTAAGTTTCTGCCACTGTCTTTTCTAACCTTATTCTTCCAAGACTGTCTTTGGGAAGTACAGAGGCTTCCAGGCTCTTCACAGCCTTAAAAACAACAATCTACGTTGGTTCCAGGGTTTTTCAGCTCTTCTGACCTTGCTTCCATCTTCCTATAAATTCTTAGACTTCATCAGTTTATTTTCCTCCTTTAAGTTTCTGCCACTGTCTTTTCTAACCTTATTCTTCCAAGACTGTCTTTGGGAAGTACAGAGGCTTCCAGGCTCTTCACAGCCTTAAAAACAACTTTGGGTGTTTTACTGTAAATCAGTATGTGAAAACAGGCTAGTATAATACAGATACACACACACACACAAACTCAGAAAAGTTATGAAGCTTACAAATTACTTATAGCAATAATAGTAAACTGTACCTTATTTCTAAATGCAGACTTGTTTGAATCCTGTTTTACTTTGAAGTGAGTTTTGGCATTCCCTCTCCTTGGTGAAGTTCACGTAGCCTATCTCCAGAAGATAGTTTTTCTCTCCTGATGAAGATGCAGTACTAGCAGAAAAATAGGTCCTCCTTTGTTTACTATGAAATATGCTCTTTTCTGTGAGCTTCGAATGGGTAACACCCAAAAGAAAATCCAAGTTCTTTGACTGATGAAAACATACAATTTTTGGAAAGAGGGAGTTCAGAATATTGTATATAAGATTTTTAGTGCACCTCTCAGAACCTTGAAAGACATCTGCATAAATAAGGATTTAAAGTTATGTTCGTTAACCACAGAGTAAACTTGATTGTAGTGATACGTTTTCACCAACTCCCCATCTCACTCAGTTATCCTAGTTTGATAGCTTCTTCATAGGACCCGCAAGTTTTGGGGCAGGAGTGCTCTGATTGGATCTGGTCTATAATTTAGAAAGAAAATTGTTACAAAGTGTAAGGGTATTTGGCACTAGAGGACATAAATCAGGGTTGTTCTTTAAAACTACTTCACTACCATTCTCCCATTCTTTTTTTTTTTTAATTTTTATTTATCTATTTTTCATTCTCCCATTCTTAAATGCTTATTAAAGCATCCTGGGGCATAGAATTTTTCTAGAACTTTATCTTTTTGTATGAGAAAATTATTTTCACAATTATTCTCTCTCCAAATGTAAAATTGACATGCTCTTTCATTTAAACGTGCTTTATAGCTCTTAAACTTTCTGAGCTTTAAATTTATTAAACAGCCATGTATATGTAGTTAATGGGCTTCCCTGATGGCTCAATGGTAAAGTCTGCCTGCAATGCAGGAGCCACAGGATCGATCCCAAGATCGGGAAGATCCCCTGAAGGAGGGCATGTCAACCTACTCTAGTATTCTTGCCCAGAGAATCCTATGGACAGAGGAACCTGGTGGGCCACAGTTCATAAGGTTGCAAAGAGCTGGACATTACTGGAGCAACTTAGCATGCATGCACATATGCAGTTAATAACCATAAAACAAAATACTACATGAGAAATTACATTTTACTTTCAGTGGAATCTGCACATTTTTTCCCCTTTTCATAGCAAATAATTACACATTCTACAACACAGGAAATCACATGGGGCAAATTAGTATCTCTAGAGCACCAGATAAGTTCTTGCCTTCTATGAAGGAGTGACTCTCAGGGGTGACTGCAGACTTTTGTGGTTTCCATCAAGAAACGCTGCTGTGGCTCTTCATCTGTATGCACCACTGAAAAATATTTTTACCATTGATTTTCCCCTGGCATTGATCTACCACCTGACGCCATCAATAATGAGGTTTGTCGGCTGATTTCTTAGGCTGTCTGGATTTTTTTTTTTTTTTCCTCACAGAAGAGGAGCTGGTAATAATACAGGAAGAAAGGTTGATACATTGAATTTGGGATTTTGCAACCGAACTATCTACTCCACTAAGCCCTTCTTTGCAGCCCTTCTCTCTCTCTCACTGTTCACCTTTCACTTTATTACTTGATAGGAAGTCTTCCTTCAGGTTGGCCTCCTGAATGTCGCTATTTTTTAGTTTAGTATGCATTCAAATGCAAATTGAATGGGACAATTATCTGTGGTAAAGTGTTTTCTTGATGCTAGAGTAAAGCTTTTTCTTTTGCATCCCTTAAAAATTTGGAGGCATCTAAAAAGCTGATTCAACTCAAGTACTTAGTGAGAAACCATTTCTGTAGACTGTGCCACTTTCATTTATTGAAGTTAGCCCATGTTTGAGCCTAAAGGGAGAATTTTCTGAAACACATGTCTATTTCACTGTGGCAGAACGCTTCCCTTTACAAAGCAATAATATGGGAAAAAAAGTAGAAAGTAGATAGTCAGCATTCCCACATCCCTTGTAAAATGAAATGAAAATGCAGATACCCTTCTGTCAAGGTCCTGATCCTGGACAAAATTATATACCAAAATTTGACAAAGCACGTTCTGGGAGATATATAGTCATTATTATGCATGAACTTAACTAAATATTGATCACTCTGAGAAGAACAGATGGAAACAGCTATTTTTCTGGATCCAAGCTATCGAATTATGAGAGGTCAGGGGGAAAAAATCTCATTGATAGGTCAAAACAAAATAATTCAAGAAATAAGAGAAGAAAGAATACAACTTTATGTATAATATATCTGGTTGAAAAAAATTATCTTTTTCATTGCTTCCATACATTTTTAAAGATTTTTTACCATAACAGATAACTTGCAATGACAACTTATGTTAGGCAAAAAAATTCCTAGTATTTTATCAGGAATGTATAAAACAACTATTTCAATTAATTATATGTATTTTCTATGAAAAGATTTTTCATGCATTTATTCTATCTTTTAATTAGTTATAAACTTAGCAGCTTAACATTTGTTTGAACTGTGTATATCTGTAAAATTATCGGAAAAGACGCTGATGCTGGGAGGGATTGGGGGCAGGAGGAGAAGGGGACGACTGAGGATGAGATGGCTGGATGGCATCACAGACTCCATGGACGTGAATCTGGTGCACTCCGGGAGATGGTGATGAACAGGGAGGCCTGGCGTGCTGCGATTCATGGAGTCGCAAAGAGTCAGATACGACTGAGCGACTGAACTGAACTGAACTGAACTGAAGGTATATTTGCATTATATTTACATATGAAAGATGCTAGGGGGCAGGAGGAGAAGGGGACGACTGAGGATGAGATGGCTGGATGGCATCACAGACTCCATGGACGTGAATCTGGTGCACTCCGGGAGATGGTGATGAACAGGGAGGCCTGGTGTGCTGCGATTCATGGAGTCGCAAAGAGTCAGACACGACTGAGCGACTGAACTGAACTGAACTGAACTGAACTGAAGGTATATTTGCATTATATTTACATATGAAAGATGCTCCCTGAATTGCAAGGCCCACAAACTACTGTATGCTGTGGCCCTGATCTACTCAGAAGCAGAACGGAGGAGTCAGATTCCCTGGTAGCTCAGATGATAAAGGACCTGCCTGCAATGCAGGAGACCCAGATTTGGTCCCTGGATTGTGAAGATCCCCTGGAGAAGGGGATGGCTACTCACTCCAGTGTTCTTCCCTGGAGAATTCCATGGACAGNGAGTGAACTCCGGGAGTTGGTGATGGACAGGGAGGCCTGGCGTACTGCAATTCATGGGGTTGCAAAGAGTGGGACACGACTGAGTGACTGAACTGAACTGAAAGGTAGACAAAGGGTCAGGGGTCAAGAGATGTTTTTAATTTCACTGATGAGGCATCTTGAATATGCTTATTCATATTCAATGGAGCTAGGAGAGAGAGACTTTGAAAATACTGAAGTGGATAGCCTATCCCTTCTCCAGGGGATCTTCCCAACCCAGGGATCGAACAGGGGTCTCCTACATTGCAGGCAGATTCTTTACCAGCTGAGCTACCAGGGAAACCCATTTGAAAATACAGGAGAGGGGAAATGCCAGGGATACATAGTTCTGGGGTTAGTGGGAAGGATATTATAACTAAGGTAAACACCTTGAACAGAATAAAGGACACTTCTGAGGCAGCTGGAAATGAGGTCAGAGTGAGTAGAACTCCGAAGAAATTTTGAGAATTCCCTGGTGGGCTAGTGGTTAAGACTCCATGCTCAAATTGCCAAGGACCCATGTTCAGAGAAGTAATATCCTGCAAGCTACGAGGTGTGTGTGTGGAGGGGTATTGTAGATATAGGGGCAAGAAATTAAGGATATTGTGTACCGTCTCTTTTCTCAGTAAAGCATGAGGCAGGATCATTGGCAAAGAGAAATGATTTGAAATGGGAGAAACAATGATGTTCTGCCACTGGCTAGCATGGGCTGTGTGTGCATGCTTGCTTAGTCACTTCAGCTGATTCTTTGCGACCCTATGGACTGTAACCCACCAGGCTCCTCTTCCATGGGGATTCACCAGGCAGGAGTCCTAGAGTGGGCTACCATGTTCTCCTCCAGGGGATCTTCCTGGCCCAGGGATTGAACTTGTGTCTCTTGTGTCTGCCTCATTGGCATTCAGGTTCTCTATCACTGGTGCCACTTGGGAAGCCCTAGCATGGGCTGACAAGAACTAAATGCTGAGTTTCCAGGAATTTTGTTGTGAGTCAGTTGCAAAAACTACCATTATTACAGCACAAATTACATACATTTACAGTTGAATTATAGTAAAACAACGGGAATACATCCTTAACATTCATCATTTCCTCTCTATTTCTGTGCTCCCTGTGTTATTTTTATATATTGTGTCTAAAAACAGGTACAATAATGTATCTAGCACTTAAAAGATGTGCTACTGACAACATTGCTCTTCACTCTGCTTTTAGTGGCATTGTTGTTCCCTTAAAATGAACCTTGATGGAAGTATCTGTGACATGAAGATCAGCAAATGCTACAAATCAGGGCCTTTTCCCGTTTGTTTGTTTTGTTTTGCAAAGAGCTGTTGATTGAACATGTACTGGCAAACCACTAGGCAAAGTTTTTGAGGCTAACGGTAACTATCTTGAATGACTATTCTGAGTACCAAGCAGGTGACTAAGGGCAGCCATAGCTGCTTTGGCCAGGCAGAAATTAGGGTCGATGTCTGTAAAGAGAGTCTATCCCACAAGCAGCCCAGGTCTGGAAACAGCAAACGTGTTGGGTTGAATTCTTTGGGTGGAGGTGTAGGACTGGCTAAACTGGACCATCTTGAGGCCAGTTATAGAGAGCAGGGCACTCAGGGTGAGCTAATATACCGGGGGNACCCCCCTCCCACCTCCCACCCCACATCATCCCTCCAGATCACTGTCATTCTTAAACAAAAGCTGCACTGGGTATAAACAGTGTATCAGAATGCACAAGAAATAGTATTCTTAATGTAAAAAGATTTTTAATGCTTTGAGAAATATAATTTGCTTAAAATTGTATAGCATTTCTGGTGAAACATATACAGTTGTGCCAGTGGATTGAGGACAGTCACAAGGAAGTCTGTTTCTATAAAGATTTCTTTTTCTAACCCACTTCTTCCAGGTCACTGCAGAGGGACTTTTTTTTTTTTTTCACTTTTGCATGTTCATAAACAATTAACACAATACCCCCATTTATTTTTTCTCTCAAATTTTTAAACATTGAATTCTTGGTATTGCAGTATGTTCTCCAGAATTTATTTTAGTATTTATTTTGTTTCATTCCCTTTACTATTCCCACTAGGTGTCATTTTCCCTTTCCATCTTTTGTAACGATGTCATATTAAGCCCTATAGAGAGAGCTTAAGCTTTCAATTTTACCTTTCATTTTTTGATACAAAGAGCATATATAAAGTATCACTTTATCCTTTAGTGTTGCATCCTCTTGTAGCAGTTTTGGCTATTATTTTTTTTTGCCAGTGTTTTGAAAGTAGGCACTTAGCACATGTTTCTTGATGTATTTTTCAAGATATAGGTGACATCACTGAATAGGCATATTTATAATAATAAAATTTCCCAAAACTTCTGTCTAAATCTCATGCTTGCTGCTACTCAACTGGGAATCAGAACCCAGCAGTATGACAACAGGTTATTCTCTTTCTACATTTTCTCATTCACTATAAACATAGCCATTGTTTTAACAAGGGCCAATGGCTTAACCCAGAGGATTGATCTGGGACCCTTTGACTGGTCAGTGCATGGATATCAAGGACATTTATCCCTCAAATCTCATTAGCAAAGCATTTCTTACAGAAGGCTATGCAAAGAGGGAGAAGAAAAGCAGCTTTGAGAGACAGTGTATGTGTGTGTGTAGGGATTTATAAGCAACATTCTCTCTTTTATACCCACACACTCAGTTGTTTTTACTGTTCAGTCGCTAAGTCATGTCTAACTCTTTGTAACCCCATGGACTGCAGCCTGCAAGGCTCCTCTGGCCATGTGATTTCCCAGGCAAGAGTGCTGGAGTGCATTGCCATGTCCTTCTCCAGGACATCTCCCCAACCCAGAGATCCAGCCCATGTCTTTTCTGTGTTTACTGAGCCAGCAGGGCAGCCCATTAAGTATCTCCATGCAAACTCCATTTTATTCTCTACCTGAAGGTAAACATGTAAGTTGATTATTTAGTCATTCATATTTCTATGTAGTTTTGTTTAATCTTTTGCCATTGCTATCTGAAAATGGTGAGAGTTTTGATAAGCCACTAGAGAGAAGTAAGTAGTCTTCAAAGTCCTGACCAAGTCTGCAAGAGGGATTTGGGAAACACAGGCATCAACAAAGTGCCAGAAGCTTGAAGGGTGAAGAGTGGTTTCATCTTCATAACTGTGGGAAGCTGTTTGATGTAGTGAAAAGATATAAGATTTGCGCTCCCACAGTCATGAGTTTTAACTTAACTTTGCTTACTTAGTGATTTTTAGAAAGCTATTTAATATATCTAAATCTCAGACAAGATCTATAATTTGGGAATATTGACATATGTCTCAAATGTTTTGAAAAGGATAATAGGAAGTGTTCTGTTAAACATCCTTCCAATTCACCTGGCACAGAGTAGGCTTCAGTAAATAGGAGTTTCCACATCTGTGATACCCTGAAAGTAAAAAAAAAAAAAAAAAGTGTTGCTTTGCAATGATCTATCAAGATGCTAAGACACTGTAGTATCTGTACCTATACCTGTAATTTCTAAAATTTCAATTAGATTTCTAATATAAAAAGTCTAAGAACAGGATAAATGGTTAATATTTGCAATTCAGATTTCTTAAAAACTCATAGAAAGTTTAAGAAATACCTTCACTGAAAAAAATTAACAATTAGTGAAAAACAAAAACTGTGGAAATGATAGTCTCTAATATTCTATCACAACTGAATTTATAAATTATATTTTCTTATGGAAAAATTGCTGCTTTAGTCTTACCTCTGGGAAAATATTCTATTATGTTCATCAAATGATTCAACTACAGGGTTTTATTTTGAATCTTAGATTTTTTAAATTGCAAAACATTATTTTTTTTATTCTTAATAACTGAATAAATATTATTGATCTAGGCTTGTTCTCTGCTAGATTAAAATCTTAATGTGACACAATAAAATATTTCCTTCTCATTTCAACAACTTGTTAAAATAATCATTGTATACAGTTGGTTAGTTTGTTTGATGTTACTGAAATTATTCACTAAATGTTATAATTTCTCTTATATTTACTCTCCATCAAATAATACTTTGATAATAGTATTTATTATTGGAATTTACACATAAACATTGAGTAGAGAAAAATATATACATTAATTTTCTAGGAAAGTAAATCTTAATTGAAAATTTGGGGTTTCATATCATTTTTGTTCAGAAATGAGAATTAATTACATTNGATGTGTATAAGAGACAGATCTAGGCTTGTTCTCTGCTAGATTAAAATCTTAATGTGACACAATAAAATATTTCCTTCTCATTTCAACAACTTGTTAAAATAATCATTGTATACAGTTGGTTAGTTTGTTTGATGTTACTGAAATTATTCACTAAATGTTATAATTTCTCTTATATTTACTCTCCATCAAATAATACTTTGATAATAGTATTTATTATTGGAATTTACACATAAACATTGAGTAGAGAAAAATATATACATTAATTTTCTAGGAAAGTAAATCTTAATTGAAAATTTGGGGTTTCATATCATTTTTGTTCAGAAATGAGAATTAATTACATTGTTCTAAGAAAATTTACTATAGTCTATATAACTAAACTGGCTATATAAACCAGACCTATTTTTTTTTCTATGTCTTGCACTGACACTGTCTCTTATACACATCTAAATGCAGACTTGTTTGAATCCTGTTTTACTTTGAAGTGAGTTTTGGCATTCCCTCTCCTTGGTGAAGTTCACGTAGCCTATCTCCAGAAGATAGTTTTTCTCTCCTGATGAAGATGCAGTACTAGCAGAAAAATAGGTCCTCCTTTGTTTACTATGAAATATGCTCTTTTCTGTGAGCTTCGAATGGGTAACACCCAATTTTTTTTTCTATGTCTTGCACTGACAATTGCAAAATTACATAAATTATGGATTTATTTAAAATACATAATATATAATCCTCCAGTGTCAAGATTCTCTGTGTTATAAATAGGCGTGTGTCTACAAATGTAAACATTTAAGTTAAAAATGGCTGATTTTCACAAATAAAAGCAATAGTAAATGGTAATTGACTGAAATTTCTTTTAAATATATGAAGTAATCACGTTATAGCTTTGCTAAAGACTATTCGTTTGTGTTCCTGGTGTTTTAGAAAGTCTAAGCTTCTTTAACAGAAAATAGTCTTTTACAAAAGTATCTAATCCTATCTTAGCATTGGTTGCTAGGAGAACATTTGATGCAAATTAATCAGTAAACATCTATCAGCCAGCTACCCTAGGAGAAGGGGAGGGGTCAGACTTAGAAGCTGGCCAGCAGGGAAACCGCTGATGGGAAAATGACTGTCGAGGATTTTTTATACACACCAGCAGCATCACACTGTGATATGAATTTTTTTCTCAATCATTCTTCTAGGTAAGGAGGAGAAAAGAAAGCAGGGAAAATTGAAAAGATAAATGGATTCTTGCCAGTGAAGGTGAGCTTAATTTTTTTTTCTATTGAACTTTGCCCAGACAGCAATGATTAGATTAACTAAATGATTAATAACAAATGAAAATCGGTAAGAATAGAGTAGGATATGTAGTCCTGCCTAGATATTTGTATTTAAATTTTACTCTCCGTATATCATGTATCCTATTTGAAAATAACATTTCTATAAATGAGGACAAAAGAGTTCATGTGTGAAAATGATCTTCCTTACCTAAAATTTCATCAGAAACAAGATCCAAGAATACTTTAGAGAGGATAAAGGATAGTTAACCATTTTAAATGAAAATTATGCTTTAAAATAATAACAAAATGAGAAATAAATTTTTTTCTTAAATTTTAATGGAATTTAGGTGTGTCCCACAGAGATTTATGTCATTGATCAATATTCATATCCATAGAAGCAAAATATCAGTCTTCAGTACAGCTGAAGAAGTTTATACACCAGGAAATAGTTATCTTGGTTTACAGGAACTGAATTATTTCCTAATCTCTAGTCTTTCCAAACACCTTTTTTTTTTTTTTTTTTTTTTTTT
>SJYX01019313.1:577331-595017 GCA_006410675.1 Oreotragus oreotragus | reverse complement strand
GGTTTTTTGTATTTCCATACAAATCTTGAAATTATTTGTTCTAGTTCTGTGAAAAATACCGCTGGTAGCTTGATAGGGATTGCATTGAATCTGTAGATTGCTTTGGGTAATATATTCATTTTCACTATATTGATTCTTCCAATCCATGAACATGGTATATTTCTCCATCTATTAGTGTCCTCTTTGATTTCTTTCATCAGTGTTTTATAGTTTTCTATATATAGGTCTTTTGTTTCTTTATGTAGATATATTCCTAAGTATTTTATTCTTTTCGTTGCAATAGTGAGTGGAATTGTTTCCTTAATTTCTCTTTGTATTTTCTCATTATTAGTGTATAGGAATGCAAGGGATTTTTGTGTGTTGATTTTATATTTATATCCTGTAACTTTACTATATTCCTTGATTAGCTCTAGTAATTTTCTTGTGGAGTCTTTAGGGTTTTCTATGTAGAGGATTATGTCATCTGCAAACAGTGAGAGTTTTACTTCTTCTTTTCCAATTTGGATTCATTTTATTTCCAAATATTTTTTTAAAAAGGAACAAGTTTGGTGTAGAGAGTTTATTACTTTACATAGAAAATAAATCTTAAAAAATTGCCTGTAATAAGAAAATTTATATTATTTCTCTTTTAATGATTTCCATATACCCATATTAAAATTATGCTATGTACTTCAATCATGATGCAAGATTAAAAGTCAGGAATTTTGCTAATATTTTCCCATACAAGTTCTAAAATGCTGAGCAAAATTATTTTCTCTTCCGTACAAAATTATGATGTGTTCAATAAGTTTAACTTTCTGCTGCACTGTAAAACTATTTGGCAATAGCTTATATAGAATATTATCTTATTTCTTTTCTTTCATTCTTTTTATACAGTACAAGATAAATAAATCTACTAATATACAAAGCACAAAAAGGTAAAATTGAATGGTTTCTAGGGCCTATGAACTGTGAAGTGAGAGATTAGGCCCTGACCTCAAAGGTGTTACCATCTGCTTTCAGAGTTGAAACAAATGCAAGAAACAGAAAGTCAAGATGATACACTTTTGGTGTGGATTGTGTTCTAGAGAAGCTTGGAAACAAGGGCATTGGCAGATCTATAGGAAGCAGGGTAGGCTCCACAGAAGGGGTGAACTTGAACGGAAACTGAAAAATGAAGGAGAGTTGGAGGCACCCAGAAAGCCTTAAAGTTACAATATGAATTGTAGTACAATTAAGTGTTGAGTAAGCAACCGATATCAACTTATTCACCTTAGCAAATGAAGTTGAAAATGATATTTTTTGCAAATGATATTGATATTGTTTGTTATAATCACATAGTATATTATCTCATAGAGCTGTTACACAAGAAAAATTAGCTACATATTTATTGTTTGTGATTAATAAAAGTATAATGTGTACGTTAAAATACAGTAATTTTACATATAGGAAGGTCCAAGATTATGAAAGTACTATCTACACAGACACAAACAGTTTGGAATAAAAGGTAAATGTAATAAGGGATTTTTAATAATCCTTTATTAAATAGCTATTTATTTACCTGAATTTGTTTCAAAAGTAAACAATGTTATTACTATTGTTTCAAAATACTTGCATGAAAGATATAAAAATTTGAAAACATAGCATCCAACAAAAATATCAAGTAAAAACATTAAGCTAAAATTATTTAATCTCGATATATTAATGTCTTGAAAATATAATGAATCTACCTATACAGTGTATGTGGAACATTGATTTTACTTATTCTTTTTCTAACAGGAAAGGTACATCAATATATTACCTTAGTGCTCTAAATTCTCATATTTGATTATATGAAAGAGGCCCATAATGAGTGGTTATAATTTGGTTCTAATAATAATTGCTTACATGAAAGTTGTCTATCTGAGTGCTTGTAATGTCCAGGTAAAGCTCATCTTTATTTTAATGCCAGCTTCTGCATGCTGGTCTGCCTCACAAGCACTACTTCAGTTTTTCCAAACCTGGACTCCCCTGTGTTTATCCTTCCTTAGGTGCATCTCACAGTAGTCAGTGATATCATATTTTACCCAGTTGTTCAAGACAGCTCTTAGACATCACACTTGGCCATCATCTCTGAGAACCATTTGATCTCCCATTTCTATAACATAGATTCTGTACTATTTCCATAATTTTTCTGATTTCAAGCCTGTGCTGGATAATTTTATGTGTCAATTTGACTGAGCCAAAAGATGTCCTGGACATTTGGCTAAACATTATTCTGGATGTATCTGTGAGAGTGTTTCTGGATGGAATTAACATTGAATCAGTAAAGTAAGTGGGCTTCCCTGGTGGCTCAGATGGTAAAGCATCTGCCCATGATGCCGAGACCTGGAGTTCGATCCCTGGGTTGGGAAGATACCCTGGAGAAGGAAATGGCAACCCACTCCAGTATTCCTGCCTGGAAAATCCCATGGACAGAGGACCCTGGTAGGCTGCAGTTCATGGGATTGCAAAGAGTCAGACGTGACTGAGAGACTTCACGTAGTGAAGTGAGTAAAACAAATTTCCCTCCCTAATGTGCGTGGGCTTTATGCATTTATGGAAGCCTGAATACAACTAAAAGACTGTAAAAGACTGATCCTTCCAAGAGTAAAAAGGAATTCTTACCTTGCTGCTTTCTTTCTTTCTTTCTTTTTCTTTTTTTTCTGCTTCTGAATTCAAACTGAAACACAGGCTCTTCCTGGGTCTCAGGTCTATTGGCCTTTGAACTGGAACTGGATCCAAGCTTCTCCTGAGTCTCTAGCTTGCCAACTGTAGATTACATCCTTAGTTCAGTTTCTCTGGAGAACTCTAACTAATACAATGTCTCTGGCACTTTTCTCTTCTTGGGTTTTGTAGTATTCTCTTAATTTTCTGTCCATTTCTCACCCTTCCCATGTATCTAGCATATACCCTCCACAATTATATTTCTCAAATGGAAATCTCTCTGGCCTTTTCCTTGGTTAAAATTCTCCTTGGCTGATCATCCATTTCAAGATAAAACATAACTGCTTTCAGTTCAATTCAGTTCAGTCACTCAGTCGTGTCCGACTCTTTGCGACCCCATGAATCGCAGCACGCCAGGCCTCCCTGTCCATCACCAGCTCCCAGAGTTCACTCAAACTCGCGTCCATCGAGTCAGTGATGCCATCCAGCCATCTCATCCTTGGTCGTCCCCTTCTTCTCCTGCTGCCAATCCCTCCCAGCATCAAAGTCTTTTCCAATGAGTCAACTCTTCACCTGAGGTGGCCAAAGTACTGGAGTTTCAGCTTTAGCATCATTCCTTCCAAAGAAATCCCAGGGTTGATCTCCTTCAGAATGGACTGGTTGGATCTCCTTGCAGTCCAAGGGACTCTCAAGAGTCTTCTACAACTGCTTACATACCAAATAAAGAACCACAACAATCCAGGCAAGCGATGTTTACCCTAGGTTTTTCCTTCCTTCCAGTAAAACTGAAAAGCTTCCAGTTTCCTGAGCTGAGATGCTGCATCTTTACATGTTCTCTCAGTCTACATATGGGCTTCCCTTGTGGCTCAGCTGGTAAAGAATCCGCTTGCAATGTGGGAGACCTGGGTTCGATCCCTGAGTTGGAAAGATCCTATGGAGGAGAAGGGAAAGGCTACTACCTACTCCAGTATTCTGGCCTGGAGAATTCCATGGACTGTATAGTGTGAGGTAGTAAGTAACACATTCTAGTTTTGATTTGCATTTCTCTAATAATTAGCTGTGGAAAAGGAAATGGCAACCCACTCCAGTATTCTTGCCTAGAGAATCCCATGGACAAAGGAACCTGGTAGGCTGCTGTCTATGGGGTCGCACAGAGTCGGACACGACTGATGTGACTTAGCGGCAGTCTACATATACTGTCACTTCTTTCACTTGCCTAGTGTCCAGTAGATCATAAGCCTCCTTAACACTTGGTTCATGCATTTCTTTCTAGAAACCTCCTCTTAGTGCATTCTCCTCGCATCTAGTTGATTTCCTCTTTTATAGCATGAGGTTGTAATAGTTGATAATTCACATCAATATTTCAGATGAAATGATAAAGTCCTTGAGGTGAGGAATCTACACCCATGTACCCCCATGGCTGATTCATGTCCGTTCAGTTCAGTCACTCAGTCTTGTCTGACTCTTTGTGACCCCATGGACTGCAGCACGCCAGGCCTCCCTGTTGGACAAAGGAACCTGGTAGGCTGCTGTCTATGGGGTCGCACAGAGTCGGACACGACTGATGTGACTTAGCGGCAGTCTACATATACTGTCACTTCTTTCACTTGCCTAGTGTCCAGTAGATCATAAGCCTCCTTAACACTTGGTTCATGCATTTCTTTCTAGAAACCTCCTCTTAGTGCATTCTCCTCGCATCTAGTTGATTTCCTGTTTTATAGCATGAGGTTGTAATCGTTGATAATTCACATCAATATTTCAGATGAAATGATAAAGTCCTTGAGGTGAGGAATCTACACCCATGTACCCCCATGGCTGATTCATGTCCGTTCAGTTCAGTCACTCAGTCTTGTCTGACTCTTTGTGACCCCATGGACTGCAGCACGCCAGGCCTCCCTGTCCATCACCACCTCTTGGAGTGTACTCAAACTCATATCCATTGACTCGGTGATGCTATCCAACCATCTCATCCTCTGTTGGCCCCCCTCTCCTCCTGCCATCAATATAAGGCAAAAACCATTACCATATTATAAAGTAATTAGTCTCCAATCAATTAATTTAAAAAAAACTTTTACTCAGTGCCCAACACAGAAAAGAGCACATAGTGGGTATTCATTAAAGTTTCATTGAATAAGTGAATGAACTAATCTCATCCATATCAATTAAATTTAATTTTTAACACACACTTTCATATTTAACATAGGTCATTTCAGAAATTTGTCTAATTCTGAATTCAGTTTTCTCTTATTTTTTATACTCTTAATTTACCATGCCACATCCACCCCACTCTGTTTGTGCAGAGGCTGACATTTAACTTCATTTAATGGGCTCTCCAGCTGCCAGATGTAAGATTAGGGTCAACCAGTAGTAGGTACAAGCCAAGATTAGAGGACAAAAGTGGAGAGAGATTGGTGTTTTAGTCCCATGGCATCCTCCCAAACATGGCAGTAGGTGCATTTCTCTTCCAAAAATCTCTGTGACTCTCTTCCTAAGGTCTAGTACCTGCTTCCTCTCCTTTCCCTTGTGACCTAGGGTGGCCACAACTCCCCACAATTAGCCTGGGAGTACTATGCTTTCCATTTCTAGTTTCACTTAAGCTTACCTATTGCTTCCTTAAACTTTTCTCAATTATTCTGTTGGACAGCACCTCCAACTTCCTGCTAAGAGTATGACTAATGCAATACAGAACACTCCCCTCCCCACTAATCTATTTTAAGAATCTAACATGATAGCACCTTAACTCTACCAGTCAGATCATATGTTGGGCTCATCAAACACATGAAATGTTCCAGTAACTATACAGTAGGCCAGACCATACCATGATGCAGACTCTAGTACTATTGTTTTTAAAGGTAACTAAAAGAATCTGTAGCTTTAAAATGCTTTTCAGTTTAAAAGCTGGTTTCAAATACATTATCTCATTCTATCATCTCATATAAATATCTTCCTGGCAATCAGTGGAAATACTCCAATATTCAGTTTTGAAAGGCTTATTTCAATTTTATTTAAACTTTAAAACAATTTAAACTAAAATTATAGTCTTGTTAAAAATAATTATTTTCATCAGTAAAATAGGAATAGGACTTAGCCCAACTCAGTAGTCATGTCTCATTGACTCATGCCTCATTTATGTCTAGATGATTTCCTCCCATTAGGGAGTTGGGGCCAAAATAACTCAAGACTACCAGGACATCTTGCCACACCATTAGGTATGCCCCACTTGTGTTCTTTTCCCCAATAAATTTAATCAGTTCAGTTCAGTTGCTCAGTAATGTCCAACTTTTTGTGACCCCATGGACTGTAGCACACCAGCTTCCCTGTCCATCAACAACTACAGGAGCTTGCTCAAACTCATGTCCATTGAGTCGGTGATGCCATCCAACCATCTCATCCTCTGTCATCCCCTTAGTGTTCTCTTGAGTGCTGCAGAAAATGTGTCTAAGCCTATCATCCAAAACACATTTCCAAATGTGTTTGGTAGACTGCCTCATAGTGCCTGCCACCTGGGAAAACTCTAGAGCTCTCCACTGTCTTCCCCAGAAGGAAAGCACTACATGCTGCCCTTGTTCCTCCAGAATTGTTATCCTTCTCTGTGTCTAACTCCCAGTAAATCACTGAAGCACTAAGTGTATTCTGCTTGTGATGTAGTTGGTGATGCAATACTCCTTTTTCCTCTTTTCCCATTTTGATCAGAATTATAAATATGATGTATAAAGACTTAAACAAAGAGGGTGGATATACTTTCATGGTCAAACACATTTGATAAGGAAAAACTTTGTTTCTGGAAAATTCATGCAAACAAACTGGGGCAATCTTCAAGGCTCTTATATTCCAGAAGGCAAATTATCTTCTTCATTTCAGGTAAAAGGACTGGTTAGGTTTCCCACAAGAGCTACTATTCTGGAAAGCTACTTTGAAAAGGTGTAAAATTCCAGATGATTCTTGTTGAAGCAACTGAGATTTCTAAGAGCTTCTTCAGCTTTATATTATTTATGTAGAGTGTACTTGAAAAATACCCCTGAATAGACCCTTTATTTCTTTTAAAACATAATGCCTCTATACATCTGGTATGATATCCAAAAGATACTCTTCTTAAGTATACCATTTAAATTTGATTAAAATACACAAAGAGATTGGTCTCCAGACAGTATCAATGTACACAGCACTTTTGATGCATGCCTAGTGTTGTGCCCATATTAAACTAGTACAACAGAGACAGCAGAGCACAAAGGAAATTTAACGCATAAGTTCTGCCCATTGTTAACTTCAAGTCTGTCAATAGATTGAGACTCTGTAGTGTCCTAAAAGGCCCCAGATGTAAAGTCCAGTATAATGACTGAATTTTAACCCAGGCTCTGTTAATTTCACAATGAAAAATTACAGGATGCGTTATATAACTATATGCACCCAGGAAATTTTCTGTAAGAATATGAACATTTAAGTTCTCATTTCAGTTTAAACAATGAATCAATCAGATAGTTAAACTGTATTATCCACAATTGAATCGATACATTGGTATCCAACCCAAACTGGAAGTGTCTCATGGGAAAAATTGAGCCATGGAGGCAGAACCCCATGGGTATTTCAGGTCAGTAACAGTCAAAGGAGATATTCATGTATTTACTGACACCACCTCCAACCTCAGTGGTATCAGCACATCCTGGCTGACTTTTTATTTTTGCATCTGTGGAAGCTTGTAATGGAGGTAATTGAATCCTAGCTGAGGCCAGAGATCCTCATAAGATGAGTGGGAGATCCAATAAGTAAGACAAAGTAAGTCAAGGCGTATTACTCTATTTTCCAAGGCATTTGATAAGGTTATAATGGAAGCCACCAAGGAAGCTCCTGGAGATGGATGAATCACAAGCTGGAATCAAGATTGCTCGGAGAAATATCAACAAGCTCATATATGCATATGATAGCACTCTAATGGCAGAAAGTAAAGAGGAACTAAAGAGCCTCGATGAAAGTGAAAAAAGAGAGTGAAAAATCTGACGTAAAACAACATTCAAGAAACTAAGATCATGTAATCTGGTCCCATCACTTCATGGCAAACAGGTTCAGTTCAGTTCAGTGGCTCAGTCATGTCTTTCTCTTTGCGACCACATGAACTGCAGCACGCCAGGCTTCCCTGTCCATCACCAAATCCCAAAGTTTACTCAGACTCATCCATTGAGTTGGTGATGCCATCCAACCACCTCATCCTCTGTCGTCCCCTTCTCCTCTCGCCTTCAGTCTTGCCCAACATCAAGGTCTTTTCAAATGAGTCAGCTCTTCGCATCAGGTGGCCCCAAGTATTGGAGTTTCAGCTTCAACATGCATCCTTCCAATGAACATTCAAGACTGGTTTCCTTTATTTTTTTTTATTTTTTTATTTTTTTGTATTTATTTATTTTTTTACACGAACTCCCAAACATGAACCCCCCTCCCACCTCCCACCCCACATCTTCCCTCCAGATCATCCCCATACACCAGCCCCAAGCATCCTGCATCCTGCATTGAACATAGACTGGCAATTCATTTCTTACATGATAGTATACATATTTCAATGCTATTCTCCCAAATCATCCCTCCCTCTCCCTCTCCCTCTCCTTCTCCCTCAGAGTCCATAAGTCCGCTCTACACATCTGTATCTCTTTTGCTGTCTTGCATACAGGGTCCTCATTACCATCTTTCTAAATTCCATATATATGTGTTAGTATACTGTATTGGTGTTTTTCTTTCTGGCTTACTTCACTCTGTATAATTGGTTCCAGTTTCATCCATCTTATTAGAACTGATTCAAATGTATTCTTTTTAATGGCTGAGTAATACTCCATTGTGTATATATACCACAGCTTTCTTATCCATTCATCCGCTGATGGACATCTAGGTTGTTTCCATGTCCTGGCTATTATAAACAGTGCTGCAATGAACATTGGGGTACATGTGTCTCTTTCTATTCTGGTTTCCTCGGTGTGTATGCCCAGCAGTGGGATTGCTGGGTCATAAGGCAGTTCTATTTGCAATTTCTTAAGGAATCTCCACACTGTTCTCCATAGTGGCTGTACTAGTTTGCATTCCCACCAACAGTGTAAAAGGGTTCCCTTTTCTCCACACCCTCTCCAGCATTTATTGCTTGCAGACTTTTGGATCGCAGCCATTCTGACTGGTGTGAAGTGGTATCTCATTGTGGTCTTGATTTGCATTTCTCTGATAATGAGTGACGTTGAGCATCTTTTCATGTGTTTGTTAGCCATCCGTATGTCTTCTTTGGAGAAATGTCTATTTAGTTCTTTGGCCCATTTTTTGATTGGGTCGTTTATTTTTCTGGAATTGAGCTGTATAAGTTGCTTGTATATTTTTGAGATGAGTTGTTTGTCAGTTGCTTCATTTGCTATTATTTTCTCCCATTCAGAGGGTTGTCTTTTCACCTTGCTTATAGTTTCCTTTGTTGTGCAGAAGCTTTTAATTTTAATTAGATCCCATTTGTTTATATTTGCTTTTATTTCCAGTATTCTGGGAGGCGGATCATTGAGGATCCTGCTGTGATTTATGTCGGAGAGTGTTTTGCCTATGTTCTCCTCTAGGAGTTTTATAGTTTCTGGTCTTACATTTGGGTGGACTGGTTTGATCTCCTTGCAGTCCAAGGGACTCTCAAGAATCTTCTCCAACACCAAAGTTCAAAAGCATCAATTCTTTGGCACTCAGCTTTTTTTTATAGTCCAACTCTCACATCCATACATGACCACTGGAAAAACCATAACCTTGACTAGATGGACCTTTGTTGTCAAAGTAATGTCTCTGCCTTTTAATATGCTGTCTAGATTGGTCATAACTTTTCTTCCAAGGAATAAGCATCTTTTTATTTCATGACTGCAGTCACCATCTGCAGTGATTTTGGAGCCCAAAAAATAAAGTGTGCCACTGTTTCCATTGTTTCTCCATCTATTTCCCATGAAGTGATGGGACGAGATGCCATGATCTTTGTTTTCTGAATGCTGAGCTTTAAGTCAACTTTTTCACTCTTCTCTTTCACTTTTATCAAGAGGCTCTTTAGTTCTTCTTTGCTTTTGCTGTAAAGGTGGCAAATAGATGGGGATAAAGTAGAAACAGTGGCAAATTTTATTTTATTGCACTCAAAATCACTGCAGACAGTGACCACAGTGAAATTAAAAGATTCTTGCTCCTTGGAAGAAAAGTTATGACAAACCTAGACAGTGTATTCAAAAGTGGAGACATCACCTTGCTGACAAAGGTCCATATAGTCAAAGCTATGGTTTTTCCAGTAGTCATGTACAGATGTGAGAGTTGGACCATAGTGCCATAGAACTGATTCTTTGGAAATGTGGTGCTAGAGAAGATTTTTGAGAGTCCTTAGACAGCAAGGAGATCAAACTAGTTAATCCTAAAGAAAATCAACCGTAAATATTCATTGGAACGAGTGATGCTGAAGCAGAAGCTCCAGTCCTTTGGCCACCTGATGCAAGGAGCCAAGTCAATGGAAAAGACCATGATGCTGGGAAAGAGTGAAGGAGGAGAAGGGGGTGACAGAAGATGAGATAGTTGGATAGTATCACCGACTCAATGGACTTGAGTTTGAGCAAACTCTGGGAAATAGTGAAGGACAGGGAAGATTGGCATGCTGCAGTCCACAGGGTTGCAAAGAGTCAGACATGACTTAGTGACAGAACAACAACAGGAAGGAAGCATTCAAAACCACCAATATAGGGATAAAAGCAAGGCAGAACAAACAGAAAAGAATAACATCCTGTAAGTTATGAAGTTCAAATGCAATACTAGCTATGAAAGGAGGAAGGGCATCAATCCCATGACGGATTCATGTCAATGTATACCAAAACCAATGCAGTACTGTAAAGTAAAATAAAGTAAAAATAAAAATTAAAAAAAATTTCCAAAACAATGCCAAGATCTTCAGTGTACTTTGAAGTCTCATTCAAGATAAACTGACTATCATCTGGGAAAGAAGGAATTTCCCATGCACTGCCATTACTCTAACATTTTTAGTAGAATATCTTGTCAGAACTTTGTGATTGGTAATTTCAGAAAGATGTTGGTAAGAGTAGGTACAGTGCTAACCAACAACTGGATGAGGAAACCAAGGATATGAAACACAGAATTCAAGGATCTCAATTAAATTGGCAGAAACATAAATGTGAGTCTGCAAGCAGTGGAAGGTGTGTGTTCCCAGGGGATTCTCGGCAGGTTGAAGCAGGACTTCAGCACAGGGTGTCTTCTGTGTGGACAGGCAGGCTTAGGCAAGTTGGCAGAATGCTTAACAAAGGGAGTGGAGTTAGGAAAGGTGACAGCCAGATGCCTGCCTTCAGGTTGATATGACTAGTGATGCATAGAAGGTGAGGATTTGGCTAAAGTCCTTGTGAAGGGGTATTATTTTAAAAGGCAGCAAATAGTCAACTTGATCCAGTTGACTTCCTTCTCTAAATGACCAAATATAAGTGACTTTGGGAACTGAGTTATAGGTAGCCATGGTTAGAGATCTTTAGTCATTGAGTCTGAATATTTGTCCCAAGAAAACAAATACTGATGCTTATATAAGATATTTCTACTTCAAAAGGAAATGTTAAATAATCGTATTTAGACATCATTTGAAGATGGCGAGGGAAATGTGCATTTCCACATCAAATCCTACACAGCCCTACATGTTACCATCTACTCCTTATTACACTAGCTTTCCACTGGTAGATGCGCCTTTTATGTGATCTAGTCACTTTCACCAGTTGGCGGACTGCATCTGTAATCCTCATTGCAGGTTGCTTTTAACAAACTTATTCACTGACTTCCACGGCATGGCCCATCAATCACCCAGTCCAGCATGGGGTTATGGTCTATAACTCTTCTTCATAAATGGTCTTTTGACAAAAAAGAGCCCCAAAATTTCCCTCCCAATGTGAGATTAGGGAATAGGGTGTAATAATATTGCTCCAGCAACATAAAATGTGTCCCAGATTCTCTTACAGGATCCAGTCCAGAGTAGATGATCAGTTTATTGAATGGAGGAATCATGTCTAGCAGAGTATGTGCTAGATAGACTCTTTGATTCTTATCTTAGAGTAAAACTCACTCTTTAAGATATTTTAAGACCTCCTTGATTAAACTAGGAGCACATGTGGCTCACTACTCAGGGAAAGTTCCTTCTAGTCCAAGTGTCTTACGAACTTTCCTTAGGAGAGGTACGTTGCTCTATCCAAATGCTTGTTTTCCTTGTAAAAAACAATGGGAGATTATACTAAATAAGAAACAAAACTCTTTTGGCTATGAGATAATGACTCTTTCCTGAAGCTTACAAAGGAAAGTATTTCAATGTATTTACTTTTCAAAATTATGTTTTAACATGATTCTGTTTCAACATCATGTAACCAACAATTCAACATTCAGAAAACTAAGATTATGGCATCTGGTCCCATCACTTCATGGGAAATAGATAGGAAAACAGTGGAAACAGTGGCAGACTTTATTTTGGGGGGCTCCAAAATCACTGCAGATGGTGATTGCAGCCATGAAATTAAAAAACACTTACTCCTTGGAAGGAAAGCTATGACCAACCTAGATAACATATTCAAAAGCAGAGACATTACTTTGCCAACAAAGGTCCATTTAGTCAAGGCTATGGTTTTTCCAGTGGTCATGTATGGATGTGAGAGTTGAACTGTGAAGAAAGCTGAGCGCCAAAGAATTGATGCTTTTGAACTGTGGTGTTGGAGAAGACTCTTGAGAGTCTCTTGGACTGTAAGGAGATCCAACCAGTCTATTTTAAAGGAGATCAGTTCTGGGTGCTCATCGGAAGGACTGTTGTTAAAGCTGAAACTCCAATACTTTGGCCACCTCATGAAAAGAGTTGACTCATTGGAAAAGACCCTGATGCTGGGAGGGATTGGGGGCAGGAGAAGAAGGGGACGACAGAGGATGAGATGGCTGAACTGAACTGAACTGGACCAACAATTCACCATCATGTAACCAATAGTTCATAAATAATATAGATGAAGGTTGCAAACTTTTTTTTTTAAAAATAAAGAGCCAGAGAGTAAACCTGTGGGCTGTTGGGAGATACATAGTTTTTGTGTCAAGTTCTGAGTCCTGCCTTTGTAACATGAAAACAGCTATAGCCAATATGAAAGAAAAAAAATGTTGTTGGGTTCCAATAAATTAATATTTACAGAAACAGACTGTGGGCCAGTTTGACTCATGAGTCATTCTTGGCCAAACCCTACTCTAGAAGGTAACACAGAAGTATGGCCTGAATTGAATTCACTATTCTTCACCTGGCAAATTCCAGCCAGGAATAATAACCCCTTTCTAGGAGGGATTGGGGGCAGGAGGAGAAGGGGACGACAGAGGGTGAAATGGCTGGATGGCATCACGGACTCGATGGACGTGAGTCTGAGTGAACTCCAGGAGTTGGTGATGGACAGGGAGGCCTGCGATTAATGGGGTCTCAAAGAGTCGGACATGACTGAGCAACTGAACTGAACTGAGGATACACTGCTCAGATTAGGATATAAATGAAATTAAATATTAGTGATACTGTTTTCTTGCATTTCAATCTGGCAACTTCCATAAGAAGAAGAAAAAATTTAGTAATTTATTTTTGTTGTCATGCATTAACTTCTTTTTAAATTTCATATAAGAAAAATGCATTCATAGTATAAAATAGTGTTTCTAATTAGGGAGATCAGTCAGTATGTAGCAGTCACAGTGAGCTATGCAAAACTAGCTAGTCTTTTATTTAGTAGTTATACCCATTAAGTAGATCAGTGATGTGGGACAGCTGTAGCCTTTGACAGATCCCTCTCCTGTAGAAGAAATGAGGGTTTCTAAACTATACATTACACAGTGTCACATTATATAAAGTTATTGCTACACGAGGTGACATAGAAGCAACTGATATTACATGACCTGATGCAAATTCAAATGGAAAATTTGGAGCATACAAATGGATTAAACACCCTTGAAAATCAGGTAGAGTACAATTCCAAAGGATTTCAGGTCATTCAGAAATGCTATTACCTCCCAGCCAAGAAATGTAGACTGTTTTGTTAGCGATCACACTGAAGCATGAAATTGAGGAGGAAGACTATTAATGGGTCAGCTGAGGGAAGAAATCAGAAATATTATTTTAAGGTGGAATGTTGTGACAAACATGCGGCAAAATGTAAAATCACCTCTCAGAAAAATTTGTGTTTATTTTCAGTTACTATTTTCAATATTGAAAATGTACTATGACTGGAAACTCTTACTTGAAAACTTCTTAGCCTAAAAATCTCACAAAGCTTTTCAGAATAGGTCTACCATTGTCCATACGTGCTACCGAATTCTTCTCAGAGAGCAATTTACATGCCCAGTAAAATATACTTTTTTTTTTCCTAAAATAGCATTTCATGGTGTTTTAAAGGCAGATTTTTATTTTTCTAGATGTTGCCAAACTACTTATGAATATACCATGGAGGAATGAGTCAACAAATTGGTTTAAGCTGGAGTATCTTATAACACTACTTATGCAGTAAATGTTTACTATCCAGCAGACTCTACTGATTAAAAAGGTAATCTTGATTGTAATAGATCGTTGCCCATCAGAAGAATAAAGCCCCTTTAAAAAGTATTTGAATACATAATGTCAGATTATTTCATTGAAACCACTCTCTTTAATTTCCCATCAGAAAAGTATTGCCCGATTATTCTTATCCCTTCAGATTTTTCTAAGAGATCATTATTTGACATTTCAAATTGAATATAAGGCAAATAGAGCTAATAATAATTGAAGAATTATTATTGGATATATCATATATAGCCATAAGTCATATGAATTGGAATTGCTTTTAATAAAAGGTGTTTTCTGTGGGAAATTAGAAACATCTAAAATTTTTAATGTAATGCATAGCCAAGGTATGGTTAAAAAAATTCATTAGAAAGATATAAAATCTTTGCTATGCAGACTTAAATATTCTGATGATGCTGTGTACATGCGTGTTCAGGCACTTCAGTTGTGTCCAACTCTTTGTGACCCTATGAGCTGTAGTCTGCCATGCTCCTCTGTCCTTGAGATTTCCAGGCAAGAATACTGGACTGGGTTGCCATGACTGCCTCCAGGGGAGAGGATGTTGTAACAAGATAATTTTGGTTGGATGCTTCATGTATCATATCTGTAGCCCTTACCAATCCTTCATAACATCACTAGTAGGCAACAGCTATTTTGTACTTTGAGGCTGTGGTGCTTACATTGTTCATCTCTTTTTTCCTCCCTGGGTTGCTCAGCTGTTAAAGAATTCACCTGTAAGGTGGGAGACCTGGGTTCGATCCAGGGGTTGGGAAGATCCCCTGGAAGAGGGCATGGCAACCCATTCCAGGGTTCTTGCCTAGAGAATCCTCATGGACAGAGGAGCCTGGCAGGTACAATTCATGGGATCGCAAAGAGTCAGACACTCCTGGGAGACTAAGCACACAGCACACACTTGCTTACTCGCCTAAACACTATAGTTCCTCCACAGTCTCTTCTCCAGTATTAGGAGTATACAATAAATGTATTTTAGAATGAATGAATGAAGTAAAAATGACAAATCTACATATAACATTCTCTACAAGAAATGATGCCATAGTTTTTATGTTTATAGATCTTTATCAAATTCACTCACCTGCTAAGTAATACTACACCAACATAACATAATCAGAGAGCCAATTTAATGTAAAATTCTGCATGAAAATTATTAATAATTTTACTTTTAATTTCAATTAATAATCCTTAGTATAATTAAAATGATTGATTTTCATATTTGTGTATGTCTCAGTTTATTTGGTATATTATTTAAAAAATATCTCTGTATTCTAAATCTTAAATACATTTCTTTCAAAAGCACATAATGTACTTATGAAATGCTACAAATCAGAAATGCATTTTACTTGAAATGAGTATCTATTATTCAAAATAATAGTTGAAATATATAAAGCCCTTATATTTCAAAATATTAACCTTTCACTGAATTGATTAAAAGCATATAATATGACTTTGAAGTATTTTGAAAACCTGGCTACTGAAAATCAATCAAATTATTTTTGTTGTTTGGTAATGTAAAACAGTTGCTCCATTTTTCAAAGACTGTGATTATCCTGTGTACCCTGCCAATGAATAGATTTAGTAGAAACCATAAGCTGTAGAAGAAGAATCATTAATAAGAAAGAATCAAAAACAAAGGAAAGTAAGTGGGTTAATTACAGTAAATATGATTTAAGCATCTGTTTAGGCTATCAAGGGAAAACAAAAGGGAATTTGAGAGATATTAAAATCCAAACCCAAATTAAAAAAACTAAAATAAGGATAGAATTCTATTCAAAGCATGATTAACATTTATTAAATATTATTTTTATTTATGTATACTTAGACTGGGAAATGGATAGTAAGCAGTAGTTAGGCTTTCTTTCTTTCTTTTTTCTTTTTTAAGTAGTATAAAAACCTTACCGGGGCTTCCCTGGTGGCTCAGTGGTATGGTAAAAAATCCGCCTGCCAATACAGGGGACTTGAGTTCCATCCATGGGTCAGGAAGATCCCCTGGAGAAGGAAAGGCAACCCATTCCAGTATTGTTGCCAGGGAAATCACATTGAGAGAGGAACCAGCTGGCTACAGTCCATAGGGTTACAGAAGTATGCTGCTGCTGCTGCTAAGTCGCTTCAGTCGTGTCTGACTCTGTGCGACCCCATAGACNAGGCAACCCATTCCAGTATTGTTGCCAGGGAAATCACATTGAGAGAGGAACCAGCTGGCTACAGTCCATAGGGTTACAGAAGTATGCTGCTGCTGCTGCTAAGTCGCTTCAGTCGTGTCTGACTCTGTGCGACCCCATAGACAGCATAGGACATGACTTATTGACTAAAGAACAGTGAAGTATTAACACCTTGCCTAAATCCTCTTTCTATGGCAGCTGTCATTCAGAATCTAAGACAGAATCAAGCCATACAGATATGACCACAGGACCAAGGTATACAAGTTTAAAACCAGTTAAAAGGGTATTCAGGACACAAAATGAGATATTTTCAGTATGATAACTGCACATTTTAAAGTGACATATTGCATAATACATTATTTTTTACTTTATTTGCTAAGCTTTAAATATTATTGGTAGTGGTAGTAATTATGAGCAATTGCACAGAGTCAGACACAAGTGATGTAACTTAGCACATATGCATTATATCCTTTAAAATTTCTGCCTTTGATTTGATCTTTCTTTTGTGGTCAGCTATCTAACTGGTTATTTTAAGTATTCCATAGATGTGTGAATATTTCCTGGACATTCCTTTAATTTGTTTAATCAGTTTATTTATTATATGATACAATTATTCTAGGTCCTTACTTAATGTTAGCTAAATCTGTCTGATTTCAAAAGATAGCCTTACTAATATGCATTCTTGATTATGTTCTGCTTCCTTTTGAATTCTTTAGTGGCCTTTTTTGCCAACAGAATAAAATCTAAATTTTTTCTGTATGACAGAAAAAGCCTTGCATCTCTCTTATTTTTCCAAACCTCCCCTATGCCTCCACACCTAACATACTGTCAGCTTAGCCATACTAGAAAATCTTGTGGTTTCCAAACTCGGCATGCTTCTTCACACTTTCATAACTTTCTGTGCTTTCTCTTGACCTTTAAGGTCTTTTCCTATCACATTTGGCTCAATTAGAGTCACTATTCAAAACTCATTTTAGTAAAATCTAAGGTTCCCCTCCAATATATTTGTGTACTTCATGACTGTGCTGTTCAATACAGTAGCCACTAGACACATGTGGCAATATAAATTAAAATTAGTTAAATTATGTAAAATTTGAAAATTCATTTCCTCATTAGTTCAGTCACATTTCAAGTCACATTTCGGTATCTGCAAATAACAACTTAATACTACATTGGACAACATGAGTAGGGAGTGCTCAGTTGCTCCAGTGGTTAGAATGCTATGCTTCCAACTGCAGGGACATGGGTTCAATCCCTGGTCAAGGAAGAAAAATCCTGTAGGTTCACAGCA